>CM035151.1:27475043-27608391 GCA_020205615.1 Panax quinquefolius
AAAAGACATTTAATCAATAGAGAATGAGTAGTAGAAAAACCCAGATGCAGATCTTGACCTTTGTTTTGAAAGAACGTTTATTTTCCTTCATAGATGTAATTACTTTACTTATTTGTTAAAATATTTAATATTTAATATTTATTTAATGATTTCATAATATAAATAATAATTATATTAGTTTTCAAAAATAAAAATAATAATTAATTTTCAAAATTTTAGCTATATTTTAAAGTTTAAATTTATTTTTATAATTTTTTAATTTTAATTTGTGCTTATAATAAAATATTTATGAATAATGTTAAAGACATTACTCAAATTTAAAATTTACCCAAAATTTTCTTATTTAATAATATATGTAATATATCTTAATACAATAACATGTCAGACATTTATATGTTATATTACTAATTTTAGTTTTATCTGAAGAGATTAATTAAATTAATGAATTTAATGAGTTATTTAAATTAAAAAAGAAAATTATATAATTATATGTAATTTATATAATTTATTTAAAATTGTACAAATATTAATGAATAAAATAAAATTTAAAAAATTATTTTTATTGTACTTTTATTTTGAATTCATTATTTTATTTTATTTATTTGATTTGAGATTAATTTAGTATCAAATTTATACAAGTTTCCACCTAGGCATGCCACAAAGAAAAAAAAATATCGACATGTAGGATTTTTCTCTTACGTTAACTCGTGTAATTTTTTCCGTCTAAAAGTCAAACAATTTAACGAATTTGTAACAGTTTGTAAAAATTGTAATTCAAGTGAGTAGAATGGAGAAAAGTGTATTTAACCCTTTTAAAAGAATCTAGAAACCATCTACTGTCTTTCTCTTGCATACAAAAATCAATTTTAACAAGCATAAAGGGCTGCTCTGGTGCGTCTTTTGACCTAAGTAGTAGGCTCTGGCAGAAATGCAAAAGAACAGAAAATATTTCACCGCACAGGGTAATTATGGAAATAATATAAAGAACCTCTTTTGTTTTTATTAATGTAAAAAAAAAATATTTTAGGTAGAGTTTTGTTTAGACTTGAGAGGATTAAATGACTAATGGAAAAAAGAAAATCAAATATTTGAAAACATTAAATGTTGAGGAACGTACCCTTTTCTTGGAGAGAGTGTCAATTGGTGATAACATTTGGCCGCACATAATCCTTTCCTCTATAAAAGATTATGGTGTCATCTCCAATTATGTGAAAAGGGATTTTGCCACTCATTCTGGCAATTTCATTTGTGTACTCCTGTATTTGACTTGCAGATGACTTTGACTGTTTCATGCCTCCTCCAATGCATATGCATATTAAGAATAACACCTCCAAATATTCCTCTCCACCCACCTGGTACATAATTAGAACGTTTTTGAGTCATTCATGTAAAAATGTTCTTCGCCAGTCGGTTCATGTGGCTTCACCAAAGGGCCCTGAAGTTTAGGAACTTCGTACCCTTTCGATCTTTCAAGCAGCAAACCCTGCTTAATTTTAGCCTGAATTGCACAAAATTACAAGCAAGGGAGTTGCTCTTGTAAATTCACTACATTAAATCTTAAATAATAAAATAATATAATGCAATCTAGAATAAAGATTTCAGTTGCAAAAGATAAATAAAAGATATAGAAGATCACAACAGTAAAAGGGGAGGGTTGGGGAAGAGCAAACTAAATGGGAGACCTAGAAAACAAACCATTACAGAATTGATTCTGACAGTCAACAACTATAACCATCTATGTGATCATCCATAAGTTAGCTTTCAAGTTTCAAAGAAAATTACATTTAGCTAAAATACTAATTTAATAAGTTCTTTTAGCTAACCCCACAAGATGGCAGGAAGAATCATTCAACCCTTTATAAAGATAGTTGAAAAGAGCAACAAAACTAAATTGCCCTTAGAAATAACTGAAATAGAGACAATAAATAAATAAATTTGTTAGAATTATAATATATGACAGGAACAAAATGCTCATGAGAGAGGCCAATGCCAACAATAAAAACCAGTAAGAAAGACTATCTATCTGAGTTGTATAGCACCTACACCCCCCTTCTTCTATACAGTCTCACTTCTCTTCTTTTCAATTTATTTTTGTTTTGATAGGAAATTTCCGTCAAGAGGACTGGAACCAGTGACCTAGAGGTTATTCCTCAAGGCCTCTGCAATTTCTCCCACCCCTAATGTCTTTGTCATTTGATCCAATAATACTGTACAGAAATCCTATGAGAGCTGGGCACTTTGCCTCTACTGCTCTACATGAGTGAAAACATATTAGTATTAACCGAAGACCAGCTAAGTATCATAAATATCTCAATTAAAAAAAAAAAAAAAAAAAGAAAAATCTCTCATATAAACATTTGGATTCACCCTTAAAGTGACCATAAAAGATCAAGAATTCAGCACAACAGACATCTATAAAGTATACACATTCCCTTTTAGTTGATCGGGAGAGAAAAAAACACAATTTTATTCATAACATATTCACATCACCCTCTTAAGCCCAAAGTTGTAAAGGGGCAGTTACTGATTAACACTGCTCCTGTATACACTATTAATGTATCAAATTTAAACTCATTTTTATGCTATTGAAATATTCAAAGAACTTCAATCAAGCAACTACATTTATTGGACAATTAAAACACATTTTTCTTATCAAGAAAAATACTTGATTAAGTTCTCACCTTTTCAAGCTTGTACTTAATTCTTTCCTCAGCATTTGCAAATCTCTGCCTCCCTGTCTTCCCTTTGACCCGAGTCGTCTTGGGTTTCTCTTATTAGCTGGTTTTCCCTTCTGTTTCTCCTTCTTCCTCTTTAAGTTTCAATCTTTTCTTGGTCAGCCACTTCTCCTTTGGAGGGTCAATTTCTTGGGTTTCGAATATGGGGTTTCGTTGAGATATCACAAGATTAACTGAACCATGACTGAAATTCTTGAAAACCCATAAAGGGTTTGACTGATTGAGTACAAAACAAGTTGAAAAATAAGGGGAATTGGGAAGAAGGGAATTTTAGTGTTAAAGAAGATGTCTTGACAATGGAATGCAGTCGAATTCTACGAAAGCCATGAAACAAAGAAGTTGCCATGTGGTAAAATGCAAAAAGAGAGGAAGTTATTTTCTGTTTACTATAACTGTGACACCTTAGTCAAGTATTAGAATTCTGATTTTAGTTATGGTTAAACAAAGTTGACAGAGCTGCATGATAGGTTTCTGGAGTTGTGTAATTACTATACCATTTTAGACATCTTCACTAATTTATGCAATAATTTTCGCCTTTTATTTTTATATTTACTTAATTTTTAAGAAATAAAATTTTCTTCAACTCCATCCCTTTCTCATTTGTAAATTGTAATAAATTACTCTTTCTGTTTATGTTCTCATTATTCATATAAAGTGATGATTTTTGCGTCAGGTGATTGATATGAGGATATTACATTTCAGTTGTGATATCCAATTGCTTATTGCATCACCCTTCTATACAAGGGCACTATGGCTAAAAGAATTATCTAACAAAGGTCGTGTAAAACTTATCCCCGAAAAAGGGAGAAAGAAAGAAACAGCGTCCTATAAACCAGTTTAATACTTGGGACAACTTTTTATTTACAGACAAAATTTTAAATTCTTGTATCGTTTTGATTGCTGCTCATGGTTTGGTCTTAAGAGTTGAGAATGTGCTCTTGTATTTTTAATTGTAATTAGTTGGGACTGATGTTCAATTTTCTTTTTTGCTTTCCATCAGCTTGCAAAGAAAGGAGAACAGTTTTTAGAGCTTCCATATGTTGTAAAAGGATTGGATGTTTCTTTCAGTGGAATATTAAGTTACATTGAAACCACTGCTGAAGAAAAGCTCAAAAATAAGGCTGAATGCCACTTTTGTCCATTCAAGTTGCCACTCACTTTCTAAATCGTTCTTAAAGTTCATTTTTCGTCAATTAGGTCCTTAAAGTGGCATTTTTTGGTGTTTCCGTTCCTTCTACTCGATTTGACCCTAACCTGACCCATTTTAACCAAACCCGACCCAATTTGACCCAACCCCAATTTTTAATATTTTAAAATAAAATAATTTTTTAAAATAATAATTAAATATAATTATTATCATATTTATCATTTATTACTAGTTTAAATCATATGGTTGAGAATAGTTTAAGTTAGGGTCAGGATTTAATGTTACAAGGGTTTTATGACTTTTATTTTCTTATAAATAGTTGAACGACATTTTGCAAGGGACTTTTGATCATTGCTGATATTATTGTCTTGATTAGTGAAGCAAATATCGTTACAGAAAATTTAGAAGAGAGAAAAAAATCCTTATCCAGCAATTTATCATAATACATATGCATGATGATATTACAAAGAATGCTCTAGATCAATCAGGCCTAAAAACATGTGGAAAGACCCCAATATCCCCAAAACCAAAAATAAAGCTAAAATACTTACCAACCACAGGCTATCTATTATCGTAAAAGCTCCATTTCTAAGGGTTCAAATTCTTTAAGATTGTTGACTACTTGAAGCTTCTTTGACAACTGGTCAGTATGCTCTTCAACCTCTTTCACAAACGCAATTAACTGATCTTCATATACTCCACATAACCTTCTCTTATTTCGTAGCTCTGCAGTTAACTCCTGAATTTTCTTATCCTTGTCATCCTACAAAGATAAATACACAAATTACATTACGTTATCAGATCTGTTATTGTTAAGAGATATATTTGAATACTAGTGATTATCAGAGATGTAGATGTGAGAACAAACATAAACACATGCAAGCACCAGCAAACGCAAGTTTACATCACATGTATTAATGCAGGAAATTGAGCATATGTAGGACTGTTTATGACCTCTTTATTGGTATGCCCGTGTCTGTGTGTAGTGTTGTGTTCATTACAGTTTAAGAATTAGCCTCGTCAGCGAGATGAATTGGTATTAGCATCTCAGAGCTAACAGGTTGAGACGCAACAAATGCTGCTAATAGAACATAAAGATATTTAAAAATATTATATAGAAATTTACAAGCAATGAGGCATAATGTGACCAAAAACATAGATTAAATTGTCAACAGGAGTCGCAATATAAATAGGGACTGCATATTGGATTTGAATGCTCTAATATTTTATGTATTGTTTTTTTTTTTTTTTTTTCTCTTTTGGTTTCAGATTGACGAATATACTTCTATATATGTGGATCTCTACTGGGATTTAATTGGTCACGTACATAAATTAATCTATTATTACTTTCATGATAATAATGCTTGCTAGTGTTGCAAATCTTCAGGAGAGAATAAGTTCCAATATAGTCTCCTAACGAAGTCAAGCTGATTTTAGCCATTTCAAAGATCACATGATAATAATGGCTTGAAACATTCTCTAATGTCTTGCCATATGAAATGATATACTGGGCCTTTTTTAAAAGCAGTATTAAGCACCCAGTGCATACAGTAATAAAGAAGGTTCCTGATAGGCAGCCTAAAAGAGTCATCACATTGCCAAGGGTTTAATTGTCAACCTGAAGTATGTAGAGGAAATCAATAAAAGTGTCTACACTCTAATACCCATTTCTGAAAATTCTCACTGATTCCACACTTCAATTATGTGGTTTAATTTGATACAAGACACAGGTCATTTAGGTAGTTTTATTTAACTTTTGAGGCTCTTTAGGATTCAAGTGACACTTTGACATTTATTTTACTCATCTTCTTCCTTTCCTTGTTTTAGTACTTCTTATCAATGGATCAGATCTGTACATGTATACCTGATTTTCTAAATGTACTTTCGCTTTTTGCCAATATCTTATCACTCTATCCAACACGCTTTAAGATTAGGAAACTAGGATATACTGATTGTGATATGAGTCTCGATATATACACATATATTGGCCACTACATATGGAAACCAATAATCATGTCAACTTCATACAGCTGTTTCCTACTAAATAGTAATTAATGGTGTGGTAGCAACATCTTCTTTGAAAGAAATGAAAAAAAGGTAGAGGAACACTATTTGTACTACAGATTGAACACATGTGAAATGAAAGGCATTTCTGAATTCAAAGTATTCTGCATAAACTGTATCAACTATTCACTAAATCAGCACAGAAAAGTTATATTTAAGACCAACTTTTGGCAAGGAGATAATATGTTTTAGGATCATTGAAAAGGTACATAATAAATGAGCATCGGAAAAGTAGTATAAGCAGACAAAACTCATACGAAGCGATGGAATAACAGTTCTGAGCACAAATATAGGCACAATTTTTGCGGTAAATGAACAAGAAAATGTTTCCACTGAGTTTTCTGATTTATTACAACTAACGAGATAGTAACAAATTGAAAGATGGAAAAGATGCTCCTGTTAACAGTCGATGAAGTGAAGAAAAACTTACCATAGCATAGCGAACTTCTCTGGAAGAAACTACGAGTGGATGGTTATGGTCCTTACTGAACTTTGTGACAACCCACTTTCCTGATTTTCACTTTACCAGAATCATTGCTTTACAGCCTTCCCTTGTGCTCGGACGTGGCTTTCTAAGAGGCCCAAATTTACCTCGTATAGTAACACAATAACCCTCCTTATTGCATCCAAGTCTCGAGCAAGGATCCTCCATCAACCTCTGATCGACGGCATGACATCACACGCATAACAAATCCTACTCGCCCAGCATAATCATCATAGAATACCTTGGCAGCATCTTCAGACTCAAATTCCATGCCCACAAGTGGTTCACGAATTGAGCCACTTACATAACCAATCAACTCCCCTCCAGAACTCTCTACTGCAACAGCTCCCTCATCCAATTCCACAGCAAAAATAAAGTGTTGTTTAATCTCTCAAACACATCAAAGGCTACTCTTTATATAGCAACTGAACTAAATTACTTAAGAAAAAAATATATATCGCATACTATTTTAAATCTCTTGAAGGTCGAAAAATCCAGCCAATTTACCAAACAACTACTAACTATAAGCAGTGTTACACCTGCAGATCAGGAGAAAAAATGAAAGAAAAAAGCAGTGTTACACCCTTAATCTGTTGGAGCAATAGAGACAATAAGAAATAGAATAAATGTAAATAGAACACCAAGGAAAAATCAAGCCGAAATTTATATTCAACATGAAGCAAAACTTTTTTGCTTTTGTTATAGTGCTTTCGATGTTTTCACCCCTATTCTAGGGCATGGATCTAACGACCGAACAGCCTCCAAGAACAGCAACAAAGTGCTAGTGTGCACCTACCAAACATTCAATATGATAAAAAGTATTTCTCTGTTTTACAAAATCAGTACAATCATGAGAGCTAAATTTGAGTTTTTCCAGTGATTTTCAAAAAAGTACTAGAGCCTTATTTTGTAAAATAGAGTACTTCTTTGGAGTATTTGGTAGGTTCACACCATCACTTTGTTGCTGTTCCTAAACGTAGTTCTGCCATTAGATCCATATTCCATGCATCGGATTAGGACCGAATAACGTCTTAAGATCAACAAAAACACAACTTCTTTGCCACATTGAATATTAAATTCAATTTGATCTTACCTTGTTAATTAATTTTGCAGTTATTCTATTAATTACTGTTCCTACTGCTCCAACAAAATCAAATCAGCAATGCCATGAAAGCATTTCCCCTCAACGATACCCAACAAAAAATTAACCAATATGCCAAAATCTACATATTATATGTAAACCCAAATAATTAAACAAATATGTAGCATATACAACATATATGAAGCAATTACCACTAAAAACCAGTAAGATTTGACAGTCAACAAGCAACAACTAATAACCAAAGCCTAAAGAATCAACCCCATTACAATTAAAGTTCTGACTTTTTCTTTTATTCCCAACTTTACAGTCTCTCTATGATACATATAATCATAATTATATCCAATTAACTGCAAATTCAGAAAATTACATTATGGGTACAGCAAAATAATCAAGAAATAGAGGGTAGAGGTAACTTACTCGAGCTGAAGAGTAAGAAAATCACCGAGTAGGCAGTAAAGGGCAAGGATCAGAAATGGTCGAAAACTCGGAAGTTCTGAAATGGAAAGAAGAGGAGGTTGGATCTGTGGGTTACGGAATGAACCCAAATATGTATCACTTATAAGGGTAAGCCAGTATTGATTCATAAAATTTTTAAGTAAACATTAATTATTTAGTAACTTTCGTTGTGTCATTATTTTCTGTCCAATAAATAATAATATTTTTTTTCCAATACAAAGACAATATAGACAATTAATATTATAATTAATATTATACAATTATTCTAATATCTTTATACAACTCTAAAACGCACATATATTAAGGAATGGAGAGGGTATAAAATAAGGTTGAATTTTTTGAAGAATTAATAAAAAATAATAATTTGAGAAGATTCGAATAATTTATGAAATTTTAAAATTTGTTCATATTTGAATCGTTTATATTTTTAGTCAATGATGCGAATCGGCCGACATATCGGATAGAATACATAAAATGAAAGATAAATATATTATTTAATGTAAGGCGGATCCAGTTTTATAGTTCAGTGGGTCAAATTGGAAAAAAAAATTGTTTAAGAATAAAAATTTAATAAAATAAACGGTCCTCAAATATTATTTATAATAATATTTTTAAAATTTCATTCTTTGAAATTGTTTCAATGATAAATTTCATTTTTAATAATTATAAAAATATTATCTTTCAATCACTGAAGTTACTAAAATGTCATTCATCTATTACGATTACGAAGTTCATCTTCACATTATTCATCTCCGAAAAAAAAAGACAATTACCATAAAAATTAATAAATATCTTTATTAAGTAAATAAAATATTCTCATAAAATAAGCATATATATAGACCCTACACCATTTTATTAAAAATGCATTCAAAAATCCTCTAGGAACTCTGACAATGAATTAGAAAGCTCAAAAACTATAAAATTCTTGAGTTTAAAGATTCAAACTTTAATACTTTGAAAATTTAAACCTTTAAAGACTTTTAATCATCAACTAAAATTAAATTTTAAATTCAAAACAAAGATCTTATTTTGAAGTCTGGAATCAAGTTCAAAGATCAATATAGAAAAAGAATCAAATATTATTCTGTTTATCATAAAAGATTTTCAGCAGGTTTCTTGTACCTGCATTCCAATAATATATATTGACATTAAAATTTTACCCATTTTTTATACTTGAAATTTATGTTCACAATAATGTTATAAATATTAAATTAATAATTTATTAAATATAAAACAAAATACATTTTGAATATTTTTAATTTTATAAATAAAACTCTAGTGGACAAATGTAATATTATTTATCTTAAAAAATAATTCTAATATGTATTGCAATAAATTTATAAACTATACATTAGATTGGTAAAATTATAGAAATTCTTTATTTATTAAAAAATTATAATTAATAATTATTCATGTAACTTACAATCAAAAAAATCGATTTATATATATATATATATATATATATATATATATATCATTTTCGTTAAAAAAATTAGTACAATATTTTAATTGGGTCGGGCTAAGATTATATAGATTCGGCGCAGTTTTTAACTAAGTTCATTGCAACCCACCCCAATTTGCTTCTTCATCTCCTTCTGGCTGTGTGTGTGTCAGCTAACACTGGTAAGCTTTCTGGTAAAGCCCATAAATGAAAATACATATAATTATATATATCTATATCTATACAGATTGCGTATTCTTTTTGTTAATGTCTACAACTTTTATGTCATCCACCTGTTTGGTAAATTGCCCCAACTAGATTTCATGAATTCTCCTTGTTTTTTGATTACATGTTTGTAAAATCTCTCTGCAATGTTACGAAGTATAGTTGTTTCAGCTATTAGGCCAACAACATACCCTTGTGCTTTTATAAGTCATAAGTTCTTCAGAAGTGTCATTTCACCAGAACCAATTTCTCATTTTCCAAGAACTTTGCTCTCGAAATATACATTTTGTAATAATTATTATCATCATGGTTGTCCTTGCGATGGTAATCTAGTTTCATCACCATTTAAATTTATCCCTTTTCGTGGGTATTTAAGTTTGCCCATGTCGCAATTTTCGACCTTAGCCAGCCTGCAATTAGCTTCTTGCAGACGGTCAAACGTGGTTTATAAATTGTTGCTTCCAGTAGTTTCACCTGTTGCAATTCTGATGAAAAACTTTTATTGTTTTGAAACTGTTGCATTGAGCCTGTTAGAAACCGGACAACTTAACAACAGTACAACCGACCAACAACGGTAGCAAAAGCGGTCACGTTAGCGATAGAGTAAAGCAACAACAACTAGAGCGGTTTAACAAGACTATTAGGCGAACAAATTGGAACAACTTAGTTGTTATATGAAAGAAGTAGGCGTAGCAAAGCTCTTTTTGTGCTAAAAAGTGATTCGCCCTCCTTTGGTTAGAAACCTTAGTACAGTTGAGCTCGATGGCGTTCACTCTCCGAGATTGACAGCGAACCTTCGATTACGGTACTTCGCATGAAGAAGGCTATGGACTGCTCTTTGTGGATTGCCGGATGAGAAGGAAAAACCGTAATGTAATGCGGATCGTGTATGATATATTTTACGGAAAGAAAGCGATGTCGATCGTGTGTTTTTTACGTAGAAGCTGTGAAGAACCAAAAGCGATATATATGAGCGAATAAGAATGTGCGTTGGGAACAAAGCGGTGAAATCAACATAAATAAGATTTGGTTGGGGAATTTTAGAGATGAAAGCGGCTAGGCTAGACTTAGCATAAAAGCGAAATTAGGGAATTTCACCAAAGCATTGGGCTGCACAGGTGCACCCATGAAGCCACAATCCACCGGATCGGCACCCCCCCCCTGCAGCAGGCGTGTCCAAGCCTGCCTACTTACTAAGTTTTTCGTACGAGAAAGTCAGAGAACCAAGCTTGGCTTAGCCCGATTCATGGCCCCGTCCTCGTGTCGCATGAGCCCATCCCTATTTCCTCAACCATGTTACTAATCCCATAACAACAAGTACTAATATGCACTGGCGATAGTTCTAAACTAGCTTGATGTGGGACTTTGAAAAACCATAAGATTTTTGAGCATAACCAATGATCCCAGCGTGATCCAAAATTATCGAAGAGAGAAAAAAAAAAAAAGAAGTGAGAAGAAAGGCGATGAATTTTAGATACGTAATGTCGATACCTTATGGGTTTGAATCGACACTTTAGTGGAACAAGCTCGTGATTATAGATTATAGGTGAATTATATTCTTGAACCTATTATACGTTATATAATCGATTGAGTTTGCACATATCTTAAATCACGAATCCACCACAAGTCCGCGGTTTAGTAGCGTTTACAAACCATCGCGCCGTGTCCCGATTTTCATAAAGGCTAGAGAGTTTGCGAGGACTCTCGTAGGAAGCCTACACTTCCACCTTTATATAGGTGAACCCGTCGAAGTGTATCTTGGCGTACACCACCCTTTAGAGGCTATGAGTTTCATTAAGAATCTAAGCGATTCATCCTTTCACAATTTGTCGTTAAGCACCACGTGCATGCATGAGAGGATATTAATAATTGTAGTCTTATAATTAAATAATTACATGACTTGTTATTACCCATTAGAACCCGATTAATGGGATCTCCGATCACATGGGTTGGGTTTCCATCATATTATTTACTCGAAATAATGGCGATAATCCCGTCCCTCTGGATGTTTCTTGGACTACCTTTTATTTGATCCTTAGTAAGCGGATCCACAGTTCTTTTCGAGGACCTTACAAATTCCATGGAAATAACTCCATTCTTGATCGGTCCTCATCTGATATTGTGCCTCGGCGAATGTGTCTCTGTTTTCCATTATAAACATGGTTGATGCCACTGCTAATATTTGCTTGAGAATCTGATGTAAGGAAATAGATGGAATCGAAACATACCACTGATGGTATATCGGCCGATAAATTCCTTATCCACTCACCTTACGTGCTGTCGATTCTAAAGCGATAAATTGATTCCATAAGTAGATCTAGCGATCTGCAAGTTTGTTTAGCGATTTCGAAAGCTTGACTCCTCCACTAAAAGTAAACACGTAACCACTAGTGGAGTTTGTTTCATCGTTATCGGATACCCAATTAGCATCCTGATATCCTTCTAAAACACTAGGATGACCCGATAAAATGTACATTAAGCTTGTTCCTTTTAAATACCTCATTAGTCGTAATGATGCATTCCGATGTTCTTGTGAAGGATTATGTATATCTCGCTAAGTCTCTAATAGCATATCTTGATATCGAGAACCCGATGTCGATTCATTAAATACATTACACTTTACCCGATGATTCTAGCGTATTGACATGCGATACCGTTCCCTTTATTTTTTCTTTAAATGCACACTAGAGTCATAAGGGGTTCTAATGGCTCTTCGTTAAAGAAATCAAATTTCTTAAGAATATTTTCCACGTAATGAGGCGTGATAAAACTAAACCGTTTGCGTGTTTATTTATTTTCATGCGAGAATCAAATCACTTCTCCTAAATCTTTCGTATCAAATTTAGAAGATAAAAACTCTTTTGTAGTTTTCTGACTTTCTCATCGATTACCAAATATAAGCAAGTCGTCCACATATAAACAAATAATCACACCACAATTTCCATTGAATCTCTTATGAATACAATTATCAGATTCATTTGTCAAAATTATTAGACAAAGAGAGTTACTATTAAATTTGTCATTCCATTGTTTTTGGTGCTTTTTCCAAAACCATACAAAGATTTTACAAGTCTACACACTTTATGTTCTTCACTGGAGCAACAAAACCTTGAGGTTGACACATTATAAATTTCTTCGTTTAACTCTCCATTCAAAAAGCGGTTTTAACGTCCATTTGGTGGATTATCAATTTATGAATAGAAGCTAATGCTGATTAGAATTCTTATAGTTGCTAATTTAGTCACCTTACGGTGAGTAAGTGTCAAAATAATCAAAACCTTCCTTTTGAGTAAACCCTTTTGTTACAAGTCTTGCCTTAAATTTATCAATAGACCCATCGACTTTTAACTTCTTTTTAAACACCCATTTACATCGATAGGTTTACATCCTCTGAGCAAATTAACTAGCTCCCATGTATGGTTAGGCATAATAGATTCTAGCTCACCATTAATAGCATCCTTCCAAAAAATTTGCATCGAAAAGATTTCATTGCTTTACATAAGTTTTAGGGTCATCTTGAGTTATAAAAGCGGTTATAAAATCTGGACCAAAAGTTTTCTCAAAACGTAGTCTTTTACTTAGTAGATCTGATGCAGGCTCTTTATCTTTCCTTTAAGTGGTTCACTAATAGAAGGATTGCCCGTCTCTAATTTTCATTGGAAATATATTTTCAAAAGTGCGCATCTTTTGTTTCCAAAATTGAATTATTTTGATAATTATTAGTTGCATCTTTAATTACCAAAAATCTATAAGCGACCTTTATTAGGCGTATCGATAAAAATCTGATCCATTGTTTTAGGTCCAATTTATTTCTTTTAAATTAAGGTATAGCTACTTTAGCTGAACCCCACACTTTAAGATATCCCAAATTAGGTGCATATTTTTCCATAAATGATATGGTGTGAAGTCTAACTTTTTATGTGGAACTCTA
Organism: Panax quinquefolius; assembly: GCA_020205615.1. NCBI lineage: Eukaryota > Viridiplantae > Streptophyta > Magnoliopsida > Apiales > Araliaceae > Panax > Panax quinquefolius. The sequence goes on from CM035151.1 coordinate 27,488,629, forward strand.
TTTAAAATATGATTTTGAAAATGAAACTTCTCCCAGCGTATTAGAAGGTAAGCAGAACTAATTAACATAGCATTCATCGTATCTTTAAGTGTTCTATTTTTCCTTTCTGTGACTCCGTTGGATTGTGGAGAATAAGGAGGAGAAGTTTCGTGTATTATTCCATTTAGTTCACGAAAATTTTTAAGACTTCACCGAATCGTATTCACCTCCGCGATCGGATCTAAGTCTTTTAAATTTTCTTTCTGGCGATTTTCAACTTAAGCTTTATATTTAATAAACATTTCTTCGGGCTTCATCTTTGAGGAAAGTAGATAAATTCGAGTATATCTAGACATATCATCCAAAAAAAATATAATATTTCTTTACCACCTCTACTCGTAGTATTTTTAAAATCGGCTAAGGTCGTTTATGAATTAACTCAAGTAATTCGGTTTGTCTTTCAACACTTTTAAAGGTTTTTTAAGCGTGTTTTGCTTCTACACAAATTTCGCATTTGTTAAACTCGGTATTTGCAAGATTAGGTATAAGTTGAGTTGTTTTGACTTTTAATAAAGCTACATTCACGTGTCCTAATCTAGCATGCCACATATCAAAGATTCAACAATATAAGCAAAAGAAGCATTCTTATTATTGATTCAGTGAAGCATCAATGCAAATAAAACCCCATTACAAAAACCTTTCCGACAAATTTCCCATTACGAGTGAAAGTCTGAGTTTATCGAGACTCGAACCACAAGAGTTTAATGCCGACTTTGTTCAATGAAGAGCCGGGATCAAGATTCCTACGAATATCAGCACATGAAGTACATCTTGTGGCAAGGTGATGGTTTTCGAAGTTAATTTTAGTAAGACTTTTCCTTTTCCGCAACATTGGTGGCTCGAGAATCCCCATAAAGACCTTTTCTCCATTAGTCACATTTTCGTGGTTGAGGATTCACGTCTTACATTACATGAATAATACAGTGGCCCGTTATCTACTACCCATTCACGTGAAGTTGTCAACAAGGTTTACTTGAGAGACTACAATGACGATAATATCATCGGATTGATTAAATTTGCTTGGGGCTTAGGTGAGAATTATTATTTTGTTATCTTGCCCGCTGCGAAAGTGACGCTTCATGCAATATGGCCCGGTCTGCGCCGTCATAAAGCAAGGACCTTTAGTGAAAGGTTTGAATTTGATTGGAATTGTTGAACCTATTATCCTTTCTTCCCATTGATTTTTGATTTTTCCTTTGTAGTTTTTGGGTGATGATTTTGGCTCTTCCACGTGGCTTTTGTTCTACGAGATTAGCTTTGACGGTATGAAGTTGGAACTTCGTCTCCCCTTTTTAGCCCTGTTTTGTTCTTCAATATGGATGTGTGCTACTAATTCTGCATAGTGAAATCTTTAGTTTCGTGTTTGAGGTTAATCTTATAATTTTCCACGAGGGTGGTAATTTTTTCGATAAATACAATGACTTGGAAATTTCGCATATTTTCATTCCTTCCCCAATGACTTCCCCCACAATTGTTTGGTATGTATGAACTTGATCTATAATGATTTCCGTCTTGCATCTTAAAATCTAGAAATTTTGACGTGACATATTTCTTAAGTCGAGTTTTCAACCGCGTACTTAGATTTTAAAGCTTCCCAAATCTTCTTAGCACTTTAAATACGGATAATATATCTCAAACAGAGAATTAGAAGAGATAGTGTAACAAATATCGACGACACACGATTATCCTTAATATAGTCTCTTTTTGCAGTTATCGAATCAAACTTTTAACAATTTCGGCAATGGCGGGAGTAATATCATTCACGATAACAATGAGCATCCTCATCTGACACGTATTCTAAGTTCATGGTTTCCAAATAAAATAGTATGTCTTCGGACCATCGCTTAAAATTAGTACCATCAAAGCGTTCAATTTTAGATAAGTCTAAAAGCAGATTTCATCATCTCGTTAATAACGGGATCACTTTTTAGATTGTTAGAAGCAGGACGACTTAACAATGATGACTGATGAGACCAACAACAACTAAGCGGTTTAACAAGACTATTAGGCGAACAAATTGGAACAACAGGTTGTTATATGAAAGAAGAGGCGTAGCAAAAGCTCTTTCATCGCCATCTCATCGGTTAGAAACCTTAGAATGCAGTTGAGCTCGATGGCGTTCACTCTCCGAGATTCAACGGCAAGCCTTGATTGCGTGTATTTTCATGAAGAAAGGCTATTGGGTCACCCATGAAGCACAATCCATAGGATCGGCACTTCCCCCCTGGCAGGCGTATCAGCCTTATTTTACCGCACTAAGGTTTTCGTGAAAGTCCAATAACCAAGCTGAAAGCAACCCAATTCCTTAGCCGTCCTCATGTGCATAAGCCCATCCTATTTCCTCAACCATGTTACTAAGCCCATAACAACAAGTACTAATATGCACCATGATAGTTCAACTAGCCAATGTGGGACTTTGAAAACCATAAGATTTTGGAGCATAACCAACAAGCCCAACACCTGATTCCAGTTGTGGTACAAATGATGCCGATCGTTGTGTAAAACAGTTGTTGACAGCTCTAATCCAGAGTGTAACATGGAGAAAATCTCAACCTACTTGGCATAAATCTGACCACGCCATTAGTGGTTGAGGTGCTCCAAAGGCTTCATTTTGAGGAGAAGTTAGCTTTTAGATTCTTTTACGTGGGCTGGGCATCAGGAATACTATACTCATGAACCTCAGGCCTATAATGAGATGATTGACATATTATCTAGTACAAAATACAAGGTTAAGCAGTTTGAATTGTTTGTGATATTCTGGATTACATGAAGAGGAACAACAAACATTCTGTTCGATAGAAGTTCTGTTAAAGATTTTGAGACAGTACACTGAGAAGCATCTGACCCATCTTCAGAAATTTGCCAAGAAAAAGAAGATAAGAGTGAAAGCGCAGAGACAGAGATTAAGCATTTAATTTGCTGTTGGATTCTCTTTGTAAGTGTAGTCTTGTTGAAGATGCTGAGGCTATGTTTAGGAGGATACAGAGCAAGGTCAAACCCAACGCTGACACATACAATATTTTGTTCTTTGGGTGGTGTAGAGTAAGGAACCCGACTAGAGGTATGAACATACTGGATGCTATGATCAAAATGGGTCATCGCCTGATAATTTCACTTATAATACTGCAATAGATACCTTTTGCAAAGCAGGGATGGTGACAGAGGCTTCTGCACTGTTGGAGTTTATGAGAACGAGAGGTTCAACCATGTCTTCTCCCACTGCAAGAACGTATGCAATTATGATTGTGGCACTTGTCCAGAGTGATAGAATGGAGGAAGGTTTTAAACTTCTTGGTGATATGATAAGCAGTGGATCCCTCCCTGATGTATCCACATACAAGGAACTGATTGAAGGCATGTGTTTAGCTAGAAAGACAGAGGCAGCTTATAAATTCCTGGAAGAGATGGGAAACAAGGGTTATCCTCCTGATATAGTTACTTACAACTGCTTCCTCAAAGTCCTTTGTGACAATAAAAACAGTGATGAAGCGCTTATACTGTACAAGAAAATGGGTGAGATGGGATGCGTGCCCAGTGTTCAAACTTTCAACATGCTAATTACAATGTTTTTTGAGATGGGTGATCCTGATAGAGCCTTTGAGACATGGGGTGAGATGGAAAAGAGGGGCTGTGTACGTGATATTGATTCTTATTGTGTGATGATTGAAGGGCTTTTTGGTTGTAATAACATTGATGACGCCTCTAGTCTCTTGGAAGAAGTAGTAAACAGGGGAATGAAATTGCCATATAGGAAGTTTGATTCCTTCCTAATGAAGCTTTCGGGTATTGGTGATCTACGTGCTATCCATAGAATATCAGATCATATGAGGAAATTTTACAACCCTGCTATGGCAAGGCGTTTCTCATTGAATCAGAAACGGAAGAGCATGAGCTTAAGAGGAAAATAAACATTTTATAAACTCATCATCCTTTGCTGGAATTTGGGGAGCTGAAGTAGAAGTTTGGATATAGCTAACTGCTGCAGTGCAAATGTAGCTTCGTTTCTGTAAGCCAGATCAATGTCTTGAAACAAATGCGGCATAAAATGGTGGTTCCAACTGTTGGGATAGAGCTCACTGATGCATTACCTGGTGTTTACTGTTTGATACATCTTTAGATAGCCTGGAAAGAGGTTTCTTTTGGCACATCTCTATCAGCACCTTGGCTGTGAAAGCTGCATAGATCTGCAGTGTACATTTGGGCTTGAGTTCTTGTCAGAGTTTGCCTGTAAAGATTTATTCACTCTTATCACATTTTGAATCAAGAAAATGTATCTCTTGAATATTATACATAAGCATTTGGAATGGAATTTTTAAAAAAATAAATTGACCAGGTATCTTTTGTTTGTATGAAGGAGGAAGGTGTAGGTAGGAAAGGATGTCCATGCATATCTTTCTGGAATCTATACAAGACACAAACATAAATACATCTTTAATTATATTCACATTAAGTTTAATTAATTTGTATATATAAGTTCATTGTACTAGAATTTAATACATTTCATGTATGATGATAAAGAGAACTACTATATAAACATCAATTTACCCTAGATATATTTGTAATTTAAAAGAATTATTAATTTATAATTTTGATGGGACCATATATTTATATAAGGGTCTTTTTAAAATTACTATTTTATTATTTTATCAAAATTATTAATTTATCCCATTTGCCCAAGTCGGGACCGAGAAAAAAAATACTATATTTTAGAGATTATTAATTTATCCAATATTAACTTATAGAGATTCTAATGTACATTTGTTATTTATTGATGGCTTAAATATAAATCCTGAATTATTGATATTTTTTCAGATATGGGATCAACCTTTCAATTTTTGTAATTAGGTGACTTTTAATTTTTTTACTTACATTTAATTGGACATATCACGTTATAAATTGATGACGTGACTAACTTATTAAGCCGATCAATGCTATGTGTAAGCTAAAAAATGTTATTTTAAATCATTTTTTGACATTTATTAAATATCAAAGGGTAAAAATTACTTCATAATGTAATTACCCTTTAATGTTTAATAGATATGAAAAGTTGTATAAATAACTTTTTAAAATTACACATAAACAACGATAGACCTAGTGAGTGGCCCACATCATCAATATATGACGTGTCATGTCTAATTAAATTTAAGTGAAAAAAAAATAAAAATTGGGTAACCTAATTTCACCTAAGCAAAAAAACGCCAATAATTCATTAATATAGTAATTTATATTTAAGCCTTTATTAAATTTAGTAAAAGTATACGATTGGATGTCTCTGCGGACCGGTCTTTTTGTGTTTTCTTCTTGATCGAGTGAGGATTTATTATTATCATTTCTTTTGGGGTGTAAATCAGTGGAGAAGTTTATAACTTTAATTTGAGTTCCACTAGTCCAGTATAAAGTATTTAAAAGTTTTTATCATACAGTATATTATCACTCTTGAAAAAATTAATGAACTACTTCCAATTCTAAAAGTATGTGGAGAATTTAATTGTTAAATAATATATATATTAAATAAATGAAGTAGGCTCGATACTGTATACGAACAAGTATGTATCAGTGAAGTACTCTAAATGAGCGAACAGTGGGTGACTCACATAAATATTTGAATATCAAAATGGATTCGAATTCGAACTCGACTCGTTTAGGATAATATGCGAGCATGATGCATATATAATGTACATATATTTTGAATAAAACTATATTCAAAAAATAAATAAAGTACACACAAGTTGCTCAAAATTCAAATGCAATCTCATTCATATCTCGAAATACTTGTATCCAAACTCTGGGCTTGTCATTCCCTCCTCCCAGTCACCCATGCTGCGGCCACCAAAAACGACCTGTTGAATGCCCAAATATCTGCCCAAAAGGTTGAAACAAATAGTAATGTTCTAGTAAGAAATATATTTCTCGACATGGGGATAAGAGATTATGACTTCTGTTGATTAAGCTAAAGCATTGTCTAGCATCGCTAGCATCCTGCACTTTACTGCTAGTCCAAGTAGAGTTTGTTTTTTAAAATAGGCAAAGATGGGGATGAAACCCAATCTGCGTGCTCCTTCGACTTTACTTCTAGTTTAGATTTTGTTAATTTTGCTATTTGAAGTTAAAAAAGAAATTTCTTAGAATAGCAAACCCAAAAAAAAATTTAAAAAATCCAAGTACTTAGCATGCCACGAAATTAAAAGAACCATTCAATATAAGCCTGAATTAAAGACTTACTCTGAGCTTAATAAGGTCAGGCAGTTGAGGAGTATATCAATGGCAAAAAAATCAGATGTACCAAGGTCTACCCTGTTGCATATAACCATAATGGTGAGCGACTTTAAAAGAAATACCAGCAATATATTTATCAACTGACATGTGTCAAAAAAGGCATGTATCGTCAGACCAATTTAAAGAGATCATACCAAACTCGGCCCCAGTTGTCCTGAAATTCAACGTTACTAATATCGTGGAATGATGAGGGCATCACGTTAAAACCTTTGTCTGCATCGTAGATAGGGTTGTACTCTAGTGATGAATTTGCCAACTGCAATAAGTGAGTGCCTTTTTCAGCATTTCTCAGTACCATGTACGTCTAAGAACTCTAACCAAATTATTTATCAATAATGTGTACTACAAAGCGCAACGACTTTTACATCTGACAAAAGCAACAATAGTAACTAAAATAAACTCCATCTGCATATATTACCTGCAGATTAGATGAATTATATGCACCCAAGCGGCCCATGACATACCATGACTGAATAACCTGTCACATAATTTACCCAAATTATGTTGATATCATTTGACTACCACTTAGCCAAAAGTAAAAGCTGTGAAAAAAATCAAATACCAAGTTATGAAGAAGAAAATGAAAGAAATAAACATGATGTTGGCATAGCAGCAAGAACCAGAGTGTAAGTTAAAATTCTACATACACTTCCAATAAGGTCGACGTCCGGTCAGATGGTGATCCGAATAACTCAAACCATATGTAGGAATCAACAGGATTGAAGCTGTCAATCACAGTAATATTATTTGAACAACATAGCTTCAGTAAAGTAATGCCAATGAATTGAAAGCAAAAAAGGAACTAAACTAGAATGTAGTACTCATGCTCAACATTTGTAATGCCAATGAATTGCCGTTATGTGTATTTAGCATGGACTTAATATATTATAAATTAAGTATCATTAATAATTTTTATGTTATATTTTCAACTACATTTATTTTTTACAAATATTATATAAAAATTTTCGGTGCATCAATAAATTTGTGGCACACAAGCACTCACCAAAAGAGGGTCAATTTGGAATATCTATATAAATGTTGTGAGCATGACATTATCTATATTAAAAAAAATTTCCTTTTTAGCTAAGTAGGATTCGTAAACATTTCTAATTGAATATAAAAAGTTAAAAGAAAGAGAGAAAGATGGTGTCTCTGTGCTTGCATTCGAATTAGCCTATGAGAGAGGAAAAAAGGTAAGAGCAGACTAGAGCAGAGAGGTATATATATATGTATGTATGTATTTGTAAAAGGCCTATTACTCTCTAAAGCTGACTTTAAAAGCAAGAACAGAGCCTGTTTTAGACTTCTGAAAATCACGTCCCTTGCGTCGAACCCTTTCTTCAACCTGTCAAAAGTTTAACAACTCGATTAGAATTTCAGGAAAAATAATGAAATCATAAACTGGGTTTGTCCGACTTTAAGGGGGAAGACTGACCATTATAAACCCTAAAAAAATTCTTTTACAGTTTAAAAGCAGTTATAACATTGCTTTACTTGTAGTATAGACTTTGTTTAAAGAATAAGTTTACAAGCTTAACATCCCTTTAAGCTTTCAAGAGAACTCAGTTCCGATATAGAGAATAGCTTCAGTATCACCATCTGATCATTATTTTATTTGGTAAATCAATTGTATTTTTGCATTAAAACGATTTAATAATTTAAAGCATCCAATCTGAAATTCAGTTTAGCATAAAAATAAATAATAGAACTACAGGTTCAGCTATCTTCCCCGGTCTGAATCTTTCTGAGAAATTGTTAGAGTGGAACAGATAATCTCTAAAATTTGTCCCCAAAAGAGTTCTTCTACTACACTTCACATATAAATGAATTGCATTACAAGATGCATCGCTCATGACCATCCTAGGTTGAGTTTTATAGATCATGTGGCTATAACCTTGACAGGAGGAACCTAACTTTTCTGAGCTTGAGCACTCCTTCCTGCCTTACCTACAGGGTAAGGAGTAAGAGAAGCCCGCCAATCAAAAGATACATTTCTTTATGTTTTTCCATAAAAGTATCATCAGCCTAAATTTATTGCATGTTTTTCAACCTCAAAAGGATTGAAAATGAGTTTAACCACATCTGAAAGTATTCACGACAGTGTTGCACTGTGATATTTTGTTGACATGTAATAATGTAAAATCGGAAAAATGATGGAAAAATATAATTAAAAGCACAAGTATAGCTCTCCTGAAATCATCATGTGTCATTCCGACACAACCTTAATTAAGCAAGTACCAAAAGTAGAAGAGGAGGTGAGGAACAGCAGACTATATATACCTTTTTCCTCATCAACTCTGGGTTTCCAATGCTATCACCAAGAACAGCTCGAAGCTCAGAATCATTTTTGCATGCATCTTCCAAGACCCTGAACACAAGTTAATGCAAGCAAAGAAATCAAAAGTTGCTCGACAGATAAAATTTACAAGCAACACCCATTACTTTCGAAAGCACTAAACTGGGAATCAAGAAAAGAGAGAAGGGAAATAACTTTGCCCAAGCAGGATAGTTGTGAAGACGATCATATTCACGTTTCCTCTTCTCCTCCCGGATTTTGAGCAATCTCCTCCCTCTAGCTGTTGTTCCTGACCCTTTAGCAGCCTCTCTATCCAAAATCTGACTATTGCTGCTTGTGCTAGCGCAAATATCAATGTCGTCACTAGAAAGTGATGATGATGCCATAGGAACTACCATATGCCGAGGAGAGTCTGTATCAATACCCACCCAATCACCATGACCGTTCTTTTTTTGCTTGCAGGGTACAAACTGGGCTGCTAACGGAGGACAAGAAAAGACATTTTGCTTCCATGGTTTCGAGGCTGTATAACGATGATGATGATGATGGAGTTGGGTAACAGTAACCTCACAGCACGTGTGCATCATCTGCTTGTATAGAATGTATATCTGTATATAAATATACATATGAACCATATAAGGCCTCTATAATCAAATTTCTCAAGCCAATTTACTTTATTAGCAGAAGAAGAAACTTGATTGCAAGCTTCCTTAGTTTTACAATCAAGTAACAGCCTAGTGGATTGGGAGTATCACAAATGGGTTTGGTGAACAAAGAAGTCAGGAGTTTGAGCCTTGCGGGCATTAGACTTATGCTCACTAATCCTTGTCTACCGGCTTATTCCACTATGCCTTAGGTGGGGCTAGCGTTCAGGATAAGGCTCAAACTTTACTTGAGGGAGCACCTATGTGCTCCCCATCACGCCCAAGTCCGGATTTCCATAATCTGGTTGTGCCCCCAAACTTTTCTGTTTTACCAAGAAAAAAAATTTCCTAGTTTCATGGGTGAAAGGAATAAATATGCAGTTATCATCTAAACCATTGCACATTCTTGTTAAGTAAAACCAATAAGTCCTAATGGATTTAAGATATAAATATTTATAAGTTCATATTCTCCTATGCACTATGATCCAAACACATACATAATAGACGACAAAATAACAAAAGTTATATACGTTACGCATGCATCTGTTTACATAGTCATACAAATACATGACACATCCCTGTAGGGGACAAAATAAAAAAGTGGCTTCCCCACCTTTCAAATTATTACAAACAAGTCAAAATTCCATAATGGAACAACAAGTTCTTATCAAATAACAATGAAACTCCTTCTCAAAGTACACCTACCAAGTAAAATTCAATTTGACATTATATAGAAAAGTTAGATTCAAATACACTCTTATTCACCTAAAAGTGCAAATATAAACATCTCTGCAACTCATTGTTTACATACAAACACACATATTTCTGCCATTCCACCAATTCAGAGAATGAAGTGATAGTTTTCCTAATTCCCAAATCATTAAAAGAAATTAATGGTTTCTTACTCTTATATTTATGGGGGAAATCTCAGTTCTTACCAAAACACCTCAATTTCAAATCCTATCCGATTAACAGTATAAAGAATTTAGCTTTAGACACCTATTATGCAAAACCCAATTATGAAAATGGAAATGTAAATGCAAATATAGACATAGTACCAATTATAGAAAACAATACGAGCCTCAATCTGCTCTTTTTAGACTTCTGCTTTATTCACTTCTCTCTCAACCTCTCTCTATATTCTATGCGTGGTTTTCCAGCGGCAGGAGTTCACCGGAGGTGGTGGTTCACAACGTTTCAGTAACTGGGTATAACTGCTTCACAAAATCTAAGAGTTGGTGGTGATAATCAACTTATTTCTCACAGTTTCTCAATTCAAACTCAAGTTGAGAAGAAGACAAAAGAGAAATGATAACAACAAATAAGTACACTCTAGAGATGCATTTGCAAATGTAATTTTAAAGATTTTAAATTTAAAAAAAAAATCATACTGTAGTTAAATTTTAAAAATATATAATACCTATGACATAATGATATTCAATAATTATAACAAGGAGCCAATGACATGTTAAGATTTTTTTTAGTTATTTTGTAATTTAGAATTAGTAATATATACTTAATGAAAGAGTGGAAATGTTTACAAGTGTCTACAATATAGTCAATCGTCCAAAATTAGAGATATAATTTAATTTTAAAAAAAAATAATGATATATTAAAATTTAAAATCAATTATGACTCATAAAAATTTAAAATAAAATAAATTTATAATTAATAATTTTTGTTATATATTATAAAATTATAATAATTATATCAATTAAAATTAAATAAATTCATATTTAATATGTAAAGTGGTTTTGATTTTAAAAATTAAATTGTATCTCTCTAATTTTAAAATAAAGAAAATAATATATTTGATGATAAAATTTAAAAATAAAATTAATTAATATACTTAATGAAGTATTGTAGAAAATTAAAATATAATAATTTTATAATAAGATTTGTGTTTTACTAGGGATAATGAGATCGTTATGTATCATTCATTCATTGTAATTCAACAAACGGTTCAAATAATTTTATTTTTATTAGTATAAATTATTGGTACACGTTATCAAATAATATAATAATTTATCTATATGCTTATATATTTTGTAGTTAGGACTTAGGTATTACATATGCGAAAAATCATATTCCTTTTATTTCAAAATTAAAATATATATTTTTATAAGTTCATTTCAAAATTAGAAATACATTTTATTTTAAATTTATAAAATGACATGATGTTCTTAATTTATTATTATTTTTACTATTATTTTCAATATTACACTATTAAATTTAATACATTATAAAATGAAAGAAACAGTTAGGAGTTCGATTAAATGCTTCGTTTATTCTAAAGTTTGATTCGAAATTTCATAATTAAAATGTAAATGATTCAAATATGAAGAAATTTTAAAGTTCTATAAATTTCTCGAAACATCTTCAAATTATAATTTTTTATTGATACTTTCGGATCGTATTAATTCAAAAAATTAAAATTGTTCGATTTCGATTCGAGATCAAATCTAATTCGATAATTAAACGAAATTTCATTGAATTTTATTTTATCTTCGATAAATTTTTGTAAATCAAATATGAAAGAACTTACTTAATAATTCTACGATTCATTTGGTTCATTTCCCCCATTAATTAAATTCCTAATTAATACTAAAATTGTATTTAAAAATATAAATTATCTTTAAAATCATTGTTTTATAAAGATATCTTTAAATGAAAAACGGAGAGAGTAATTGTTAATAATAGAGCCCAAATAAATAGTTTCTAATGTGAATTATATATTTATTTATGTCTCTCTCTTCTTCTTTTTTTTCTTTCTATTTGGGCATATGACCGCATGAGAAAATAATCAAAATATATACCCCTTCTTTATCCAATTAAACTTCATAACGACAAACACTGCGCCTGTAGGAAAAGTAGCAGCATAACCAGACCAATAATTGAGGTCGACCATGTAAGGAAAACTAGAAATTGGGAGTAGGTATTTTTTATTTTATTTTTGCTCCAATAAACTGTTCATCTTTCTCATTCATCAAATTAATTTTTTTTCTCATAAAAACATTATTTTCTAGATTATACATTGAATTACTTATCATATGAACAAACTCCAAATATATGATTGTGAATGTTGCTTCTGTCTTGCTATTCTGTTTTTTTGTTAGCCATTAAAGAACCCAGAGAAAATTTAGGAACAGAGATGCACATGAAAGTTGAACTGAACCACAATCTCAGCTTATTGTAATGGTTATGGCTTATGAATACTTGGTTCAGTTGCTTCTTGGTTTAGTTTTTTTCTGGGTTTTTGTTTTTCCATATATTTTTCAATTGAGCAAACTCAGAATGAAATATAGTATGAAATTTGTATATGTAGTATGCCAATAATTGATTTATTAGCTGGAATAAGTAGTTCATAGGATTTTTCATATTGTATTAATCAACACAATATATGTTGATTTTAAAATTGCTCTTCTTTGAATTTTTTTGTGGGTGGGGGGAGGTGTTATTTGGAGTGTAAATATCTATCCCAGTCAAGAAAAAGGCAGAAAATTAAGTACTTAAATGAAATTCTTAGTAATTATGTACTTTTATGTGGGAGAGTGATAGTTGATAAAATATTGGATGCCAAACATGGGGATATTAAGTGCCGTTGGCTGGGAACCTCGACATTAAAGCTACTGTTTCAAGAACATACCTAAAAGATCCCGTGTGAAGTTTGAACCATCACATGTGCAAGTTCTCTTCCTTTATATGAGGACTGGGTTTTTAGTTCTTTTTTCTTTGAACTGAGCCAGGCTGTCTTTTCTAATTTTAATCTACTGCCCTATCACCAACACAAATGTCCCCCGGTGTCTCACAAATACTGTTGGTGTTAAAAGACTTGGAGTTATTTGTTGGTGAATTTCTTAAGCAACTGTGACTTTGAATGGAATTGTTAATCACAGTTATGACGAGCGAAGGAATGTGAGTCCCGCATTGTATGGCAGAAGAAAATGATCCTTCTTGGAATCGTATAACCCTCAAAATGAGTAAACACACTGCAGCCAAAATTAAAGTCGCATACTTCAGCGTAGACAATAGCCTTTTATTTTCACTACATGATTATTTTGGTTTCAAATGTATCTTTTTCATCAATACATGTGTTAATGAGGCCCAAAACTACGGAAATCTTAAACCTTATACTACTGCACTCACTCTTCCCCGGGATCAGTCCCTATTTATTTTAAGATTCTAAGAGTGTATTATGTTCTTTGCTTTTCCTCATGGACCTCATCAAAGTATGTTACCTACTTGTCCCTATGCTTGGCACAATTCATATACGTGTTTCACCTCATTTATTTTATCACCTTTTATTTTTTGGACAAGGTACACATGACTTTCTTATAATAATTTTTTTTGTAGTGTATATGGATAGTTCAACAGAGGACAAATTTGTAACCACTGAAAATTTGGTCGGAGAGGAATCAGGTTCACATGAAGTGGATACAAATCAAGAGCCATTTGAGGGTATGTGTTTTGAATCAGATGGAGCTGCCAAAGAATTTTATGATGACTATGCCAGACGACTAGGATTTATGATACGAATGGTATCATCCCGCAAGTCGGAGCGCGATGGATCAATTATTTCCCGTCGGCTTGCATGCAACAAAGAGGGTTATAATGTCAATAGTCAAAAAACAGGGCATGTTCAAATTCGAAAGCGAGAGAGCAAACGTGAAGGCTGCATGGCAATGTTATTGGTGAAGAGGGAGAAGCCTGGGAAATGGGTTGTGACTAAATTTGTGAAGGAACATACTCATCCACTAGATACTTCTTCCAAAAAGGCTCGGTCAACTCCTGTAAGTTCTGTTTGAACTTGACATCAGTGCAATCCATTTTTTCCAATTCTTTCCCTTATCAACCAATCTATCCATTATCTATGAGGTATGAACAAATAATGACTATACTTGGAAAGATTTTAAGTGGATGTCCTATATATGTATTGGAATAGTATTCAAAGTTGAGCTTTAGAGCCTTCCTGGACCTCTTCATATGCAAGCCTTCTCAAACTCCAAAATTATTGAGCCCATGAACACAGTGCATCTGAGAGGAAGGAAACCAATGCATGATAATTTATGTTATTTTAGGATAGATCTCTTTGAATGTGAAATATTCTAGTTTGGGTACCTTTTGTGACCTGTTTTTGTTTTTCTTATTGTATTGGCTTTTGCTCGCTAGATTCCTTTTGAACCATATATTTTAATTATGCCAACTATCTGAAGATCCTTATTTTGAATGATTAAAATATTCAAATTAGATTTCATTAAGTTTTATGACAATGTTTTCTTCAGATTATAGGTGTAAAAAACAAATGTTTTTGCCATATATAACAGACAAATGATGGGATGAGTGTACAATTTTTGGTTAGGGAAGGCTGATATATGATTATGTCCAATTTCCTCACTGTGTTGCATGAGTGAGTTCAAACAAATACGATGCAGCAGTTCTACTGTCCACTACAAGAATCTCTTTATTTTGAGTTGATAAATCTATTTATGTTTCTGGCGGCCTGTGCTAAAAGCTATGGCGGAAAGGATGTTGCATTTGTTTTTCCATTCATTCATTTCTTATCCATTATTCTTCTGGTAAATCTATTTAAGTATCTAGTTTATGTATGTTTTAGCATTGATTTGGGCACTGCTATATTGGAATTGAAGGTTCTAGCTGACTAGTGACAACTAGCCTACTAGGTATTCCATGTTAATCTCTCAAGGAAACAACCTTTTGAGTCTTATATCTGTTCATCTGTTATCCCATGTTGGTCACATGTAGTTTGAATAGCTCACTTAGATATTCAAAACTCTTGAATGTTGCAACTTATATGGCGTAGGCGGGGGGGGAGTAGGTGGGTAAATCCAACCTCAAAGTGTTTTAAAGTCTTTAAATGCTTCAGTTCCTAGCCTAAATGATAGTAGTTTAGCATGACCTTTGAACATTATCAACTACCTTGATTGAGTTGGCGAGGCTCTTGTGAAAGAGCTCTTGCACTATTTCAGGCATGTTTCAGTCGGTCCAAGTAAAGAGAATGCTAGTCTTTTTTAGCTAATTGCTAATTTAGGTTACCGCTTGTGTCATTGCTTGTGTAATTATAGCCCTATCAAGTCAGCTTTTTCCACTAGATAACATGACTTCTGTTCTTAGTTGCAAGTGATTTCCGGTGCCCCTTTATTTTTACTGTTATTTAATTCATTTCATCTGCTCATCACTTATCATATGTTCCTCAAATGTTTTTAATTTTTGTAAAATCATATAGTTTATATTATGAAATTTATTCTCTTTTCCTTTGTCATAATAGGATGACAAGGACATGAGGATTAAAGAGCTAAATTCTGAGCTACATTGTGCAAATCTACAGTTGGCAGCTTGTCGAGAACAATTGCATATGGTTATGCAATATATCGAGGAACACACGCAATGTCTATCAAGAACAGTTGAAGAAGTAGTAAGCAATGTCATAGAAGTGGAATCTGGTAAGCTATAGCATTCGGGTCTGATAGTAGTCAACTCTCTTAGAAAATATTTATATTGTAGTAATCTAGTTAACAGGCCAAGGATCAACCACATTCTTTGTTTATGAACAACTTTATTGTGGAGGATCATTGTCCTCTGATTTGTGTGATCCATTCCCAGATTCCATAGTTATTCACTGTAAATGATCTAAAACTTTGGAAAGTCCTAAATACTTGCTTTGTCCTCTGTGGTTATTTATAGTATTTGCCAAAATGGTTTCAGGCAAGTATATTGTCACACTACTGTATCTACAAAGCTACCTGGCTTATTTTTAAGGTACGATTGGAAACACTATTTGTAATCTTTACTTGCACATGTATAGAGTTGTAAACGAACAGAGCTGCCTGTGAGTTTGGTCCAGTTTGGCTCTAGTGAATATAGTCCAGCTTGGCTCGACTGAAAGCTCTGCTCGAGCTCGACTCAAATATAATATACTCAAAATGAGCTCTACACATTGATATATACCACCAAATATCATATACTAGCTAGTCGGCTATAGCTCTACATATGCTTGCCAATAAATGCTACCAACTCTCTAGGATGCAGCTCAAAGGTTTTCTTTTCTGGATCTTAGATAAGTGTGATAGTTTGTCTGATTAAAATGAAAAAATAGACAGCATCCGGATAACGTTGGCCTGAATTCAAACATTAAGAATATGAACTCCTGAGGAACTAAAGCGGTGTCAAACATTTATTTAAGTAGGGGTCAGGAAAAATGGGGACAGAGGATCTACTCTCCTTCGAGTAGAGGAGAATTACCAAAGACAGAAGCATCATAGCATATGGAGTGAAGAGAACACAGCCAAAACAGTGATAACACCGATACAGACCTAGTGTACTTGGAAATGCCCAGCAGATAAGTTTGTGATGCAGTGGAATATTTATACGACAGTACACACATGTGAATGCACTCCACATGCCGCCCCATAACTGTTCTTTTGCAGTGAACAAGTGAACAAAAACCAAACAATTGCAATACTTACACGGACACAAACAGATGAATGCTCATACAAGCAAAAAACTCATGCACCCACCCACCCACACACCCACAAAAACACAGAGAGAGAGAGAGCTTTTTAAATAGTTCATAATGTTACTTCCGACTTTAGAAAGTTGCATTTTCTGAAGACTGTAAATGGAGAAAGAACTCGCTTCCTTGAGAACCTATCACCTACTTCTTTAAGTGTTAAAACACTCGTATATAATAAAAAGGTGATACTAGGAAGAATACATTTTTAACCCGCAACTTCATTGTACTTGAAGAGACAATCATAGAGTCTTCCTCCAAGGAATTCGGCAACCTCTGGGTGCTTCACCTATACACATAAATGGAAAAAATAAAAGGAAAAAAATTGAGGAAAGGAAAAGTGAACACAAGAATGTATGAAGAAAATGAAATAATATCTACAGTGATAGCTGTTAATTTGGGGGGAATGAAGATTACCATCCCAATCTTGAGCGAATCACATTTAAATTGCGCATAAAGATTGGTTTCTATTCCACGGCCCTGCCAAAAAAAATAAAAAATTGAAGATTCTCTAAATGTTTAAAAGTTTGACCTATTTATAATACTCCTTGTCCCTTGTCAAGTGATCACCGTTCTTTTTTAGGAATTGGAATGTACCAAAATAAGTGAATTATTTGACTTATCAATATAAAAGGAATGTGGACTGACTATATCACCCTTGTATTTGAGAAATTAAAAACAAATTCAAAGTATTGCAGGCCCAATCATTCAAGTTCTTTAAGTTTAAGAGAACATAACTGCGGAGTATTAAAATTCTTAGTGTTGTGATTTTTGAATAGCATTAGGGGTTCAATGGGTATTGGACTTTATAGACTTATGTTGAGTTTGGATGGATGGGAAGGAAAAGTATTGGAAGGGAAGGGATGGAAATGAATTATAATTTTCCCTTATCATGTTTGTGAGTTTTAAAAAGGAATGTTAGGGATGAGATTTTAATTATATTTTTCCTTTTTTGTGAGTTTAGAAGGAGGGAAGGGAAGGAAAAATATTTTTATTTTTAAACTACAATATTATTATATTACCATTACATATTAATGTAATAACTGACATGATTTATTTTGAAAGATTACTTTAGGTAAACTATTTGGGGAAAGTTTTGAGCCAAAAATGAAATCAACTTTATCTCCAAATCCCTTCTCTTCCTTCCTAAAAAAACTCACAAACATGAGATTTGGAGGGATTTTAATTATTTCCCCTCCCATCCCCTAAAAAAAAACTTACAAACACAGTATTAGTTGCCACTCTTTTCTTGAACAATGTGCCAATTGGTCAGATCTCTTAGTTCAATAGGTAATTGATATGGAGAACGCTCACCATTCCTTCTACAATTACTAGGTCAGCATCACTTGCCAGGTAAGCGACCTCTTGTGAAACTCTAGCAAGATCAATAACCTGCCATATGTACAAGGCCATTACAGAGCTACAACAATAAATTTATGCAATCAATCTTCTTATGTTAGAGAGGGATTCCAACAATGGCATGAATCAAGAAAAGAAATTTCAACTTCTTACCGGCAAATCATTACCAGAATTGGCAATCAAAAGGTTAGAAGCATCAACACCCACAAGCTTCCCATGTTCATCTTTCAACTAGTAAATAACAACCAACACATCAGAGTCGATCAAAAATCTGCAATGATAAAAAAAATATAACAAATAAAATAAAATAAAATAATAATAATAATTCCTCTACCACCTTCGATATAATCTCAAGTAGCTCAGGATAAGTTATATCATTGATAGAAGGTAAGTCATTGGCTGCCAACACAACCTGCAACCAAAAGCATCCAATTCGGAACAAGCTTAAAACAAGCAGCATAAAAAAGAATGGATGTTACAAAGATAAAATGTTGGAAATGTAGAAGACTCTGATGTGACACAAGAGTTGTACACTCAAACTTGGAGATACAAGTTCCCTGATGTCAGTGTGAAAGAAACCAAACCAATTTGAAGGGTATTCTCCAAGCCCCTGAACTAATCTATTACAATGAATTCACAGGATTTATCTTAGAAATTATTCTAGAAGCAATGAATCAATGATCTCTAACCTTCACAGAAGATTTATAAAAGGTTTGTCTAACTAAAGACACGAAGCATAAACTTCGTCACACCTGTGAGGATATGATGTTGCCCAAGGGGGGCAACCAAAGATTATCTAACAGAGCTCCATGTCCTATTCCATCCGTAGTATTGTTCACCTTTTTAATGGATGAATTTTCTGGGGGCCTCAGGCCCTGATCTATGCTCCTTACCTTAACTTCTTATGGTCAATCAGTACAAAAGTGTAGAGGTTAATACACTATGAGTTTTTTCTTAAAAATCCCATAAACATGAATCAGCAACTAAAATAAGATGACACATCTAAGGTGACATAACTTTTTTTTACTATTAATGTGTATATTGACTATTTCACTTGAGAATATCCTGGAAACTCTTTTCCCAAAAAGTTTCTGATCAGAACAAAGTGTGGCAGGAAATATACTATTAGAATTTTAAAAATTCCCATAAACATTTATTGATATGAAATTAAGGTTAAAAACTGAAACAAGATGACACATCTTCAATGATATTTCAAAGTCCAGAGCAAGTGTATTGACTACTTCACTTAACGATATGCTGTATACCTATTCCCCATAAAGTTTAGCTGATCAGTCAAAAGTGGTACTGGAAAATATACTATCAGGATTAAAAAAAAAAATTAAACTGAATTTATGCAATTTTTAGAAATTAAAAACTGAAATTTCAACATTCAATGCATGTGTATATTGACTGATAAGTAACTTACTTGAGGATAAGCTGGGAACTCTTTTTCCAGAAAATTTGTTTCGTCTAAAAAAGAAGTGCACTCTTATATAAAATAACTATACAATTCATAGAGTGTCCATGACAAAGTCAATGAGTTGACAAAGATAACCGACAATGGAATGTCTACTCTTATATTACCTACTAAAGAGAGAATATTTGAAGTATGTTAGAAGATTCCTTAATTGTAGTGTTAGAAGATATTGCATGATTGTAGTTTACTTAATCAGGGTGTACACATTACTATAATTTAAGAATTACTGTAACTGTAAGTAGGGTACTTGTGTATAAATATATCAAGCTATGTAATAGAGATTCATTCAATAATAAGAAATTATTCAGTTTCTACATGGTATCAAATCTCGGTCCTTAACAGATAAGCTCTTCACGTTGTTTTTCCTTTGTCTTTTCTCATAAACCTAGCTGAACAAAGTTGTATGAAAGGAATTGAAACTATAACTGGTTTACCCAAAAATTTCCGACCACCACAGGAGTTTCCGATCCCTGACCCATGCGCTCCCACGAGCCACCCTACGCGCCACAGCCCGACGCCAAGCGTCACTGTCATCCGGCGCGTGTGCTTTCTTTGATGACTCGGCTTCTTTTCCAGTGTTCGTCTCTTTCCCCTCTTGATATCTACAGGTGTGTTGCTGTGTTTGGTTTAGGTTTACAGACTTCATCTTCTTCAGTGGAGATTGTCGGCAACGTGATACTGCAGATAGTCTCCTTCAGTTGTTTCGTTGTTTCCTTCAGTGATATTACAACTTGTTAGCACGTTCCTTTCACTTGTTTCTCCTGCATATATTGTGTCACAGTATAGTATACTTTTTCTTTGATATCCTTTTGGAAAGTTTATTCTCCTAGGATATATAGTGTACTTATCTGTTATATGGCAGAACACAGTAGTATTAACAGTGGGATTCATAAGAGTAGCATGGTACAACAACAGGCTGTTAGAAGCCATACTCTTAATTCAGCATTGGTTCTAAGTTCTTTTAAATTGGATGGTTCCAACTATTTGGCATGGTCTCAAGCATGTCGCATGTCAATCATATGCAACACTTTATCAACGGAACAATGCCTGAGAAACCGGGTCTGACCCAATAGGAATGGAAATATGATAATTCCATGGTAAAAACGTGGATTTTTAACTCCATGGAACCTAATATGCGGAGTAGTTACATGTTCTTAGACACTGCCTATGAGCTTTGGGAAGTTATCTCCCAAACTTTTTCTATTTCTGGTGATATGTCTAAAGCATATTCGTAAAAGAATTCGGGAGTTAAGTCAAGGGGAGAGAACTGTGGCTTAGTATTTTGCAGAAATTAATGCTCTTTGGCAGGAGCTTGATGTTTTTTCAGCTAAATGTCTGGAAGATGCAGCGGCTTACCAAAAATTTGTTAGTGCAGATAGAGTTGTGGATTTCTTGACAGGTTTGAATATAGAATTTGATCAAATTTGGGCACAGTTGACTGGTCAAACACCTTTTCCATCACTGCGAGAGGCTCATGCTAGAGTCCAACACGAGGAAAGTAGACGTCAGATGATAGTTCTAAATCCTGTTGACCGATCAACCATGGTTGCTTCGCATCCTAAGTTTGGCTCCACTATTCAGTCTCTTGTTAAGAAGGAATCGCGTGAATGTGATTACTGTGGGGGAAAGAACCATACCAGGGATCGTTGTTTCAAGCTTCATGGACATTCTAAAGGGCGAGGGGGACGGTTTGGTAATGGTCGTGGTCGTGGATCTCAGGCCTATGCGACGACTACAACACTTCTTGTTGATGCATCCAGTGCTTCAGACACTACTACTGCACTCACTCCTAAGGAAATATCTGCTTTTCAAAAAATTTATTCCAAATCCACTTCTTCTCATTATGCTCAGTTAGGTATACATTCTTGTGTTTTTACTGCTTCATCAACTTGCCCTGGTTGGATCATTGACACAGGTGCTTCTGAGCATATGACCGGATCCTCCATTTCTTTTACTTCATACACGCCTTGTTCTAGAAAAGACAAGGTTCGCGTAGGTGATGGTTCTCTCTCTTCCATCTCCGGAAGAGGCTCTGTAGTGTGTACTTCTTCATTGACATTATCATCTGTTCTCCATATTCCCTCATTTTACTGCAAATTTGTTATTTGTTCAACGTCCTTCTGAATCCTTACATTGTTCAGTAACATTTTTCCCATCTCATTGTGTTTTCCAGGACTTCAGCGGGAGACGTAAGATTGGCATGGTAAAGTGCAGGTTGGTGGTCTCTATTATTTAGATGTTCCCTCGTCTAATATGTTCCCTACTCAGACTCTTCACTCTACCTCGAACTCCAGTCTGACCTCTATCCATCAATGGCATCGACGTTTGGGACATCTTTCTTTTCCTATATTAGAGTCTTTATTTCCATCTTTAGTTAAGCAATGTAATAAAACACAATTTTTGGGTGAACCATGTGAATTGGGTAAACACAAACGTTTTACTTATTCTGCTATTAACAGCTGACATTCTGAGTCTTTTGCTATTATACATATTGATGTGTGGGGACCCTCTCGGGTTGTTTCCCGTCCTGGTTATAGATGGTTAGCTTTATTGATTGTCATTCTCGTGACACTTGGATTTATCTTCTTCGTTCCAAAAATGAGGTTTTTGATTGTTTTCAGAAATTTCATAAAATAATTCAAACCCAATTTGACGTTAAAGTCAAGATTCTCCATAGTGATAATAGTCGGGAATATAATAATAATAATAATTTTGCATCTTTTCTCTCTCATTATGGCATTATTGTTCAAACCACTTGTGTCAAAACTCCAGAACAAAATGGAGTTGCGGAAAGAAAGAATCGTCACTTACTAGAGGTAGCTCGCACTCTTATGTTTACTATGAACACTCCTAAATTTTTATGGGGAGATGTTTTGACTGCTGCGTTTCTGATTAATCGACTTCCTTCTAGAATTCTTGGGAACAAAAGTCCAATCTTTTTTCTTCCACACACGATCAATCCTTCTCCTTCGCCTCGAGTCTTTGGTTTTGTGTGCTATGTTCATGATAAATCTCCCACTCGGGGAAAATTAGATCCCAAGTCTCTTCGATGTGTTTTCATTAGTTATTCTCCAACCCAAAAAGGTTATAAATGTTATCATCCTCCTTCACACAAAGTATTTGTCACTAGGGATGTAACTTTTTGGGAATTGGAACCTTTTTATTCTTCTTTCCCTTCTACTCAGGGGGAGGATGTTATTGATGAGGAGAAGTTTCCTCTTGAGACTAGCATTACAAGTACTATTATACCTTCTTCTCATGTTCCATCTTCTCCTGTTCCTATTGTTGTTTCGGATAATTCTACACAGGGGAGTTACATAATGAGCCTGAGTTGAAAACCTATGCTTGAAGAGGCAAACAGAAGGTCACTTTTTCTGCACCACTACTCTAACCCGGCTCAGAACCTAGTCTTGATAATGCTAATGGTGAGATTCCTGCTTCTACTTGTTCTTCTCATGATAATGACATTGACATTCCTATTGTTCTTAGAAAAGGGGTTAGAGCTTGTACTCAACATCCTATTTCTAAGAAAATATGATAAATTATCTGCATCATATCACTCTTTTGTTTCTTCCTTGTCTTCAATATCTTTACCTAAGGGATGGAAAGAAGCAATTAGTGATGAGAATTGGAAACAGGCTATGATAGAGGAGATGAATGTCCTGAAAAAGAATAATACATGAGAACTAGTTTCTCTTCCGTACGGAAAAAAACCAGTTGGTTGCAAATTGGTATATACAATCAAACAGAAGCCAGATGAGACAGTTGAAAGACTCAAAATCAGGCTAGTTGCAAAAAGGTATACTCAAACCCATGGAATTGATTACCAGGAGAAATTTGCTCATGTGACAAAAATGAACTCTGTTCGTACCATAATCTCAAGTGCAGCAAAATTTGGCTGGGATAATCAGCAATTGGATGTGAAAAATACGTTCCTTCATGGCGATTTGAAGGAGGAAGTATATATGGAAATACCCTCTGATTTTGCTTCATCTGTCACCAAGAGTAAGGTGTGTAAACTGCGAAAGGCTTTGTATGGTTTGAAGCAGTCTCCCAGAGCCTGGTTTGGAAGATTCCACAAGACAATGATAAGATTTGGGTATAGGCAGAGTCGAGCAGATCATACTCTATTTGTCAAACAGATAAAAGGTAAGACTACCATTCTTATCGTTTATGTTGATGATATTGTGGTGACAGGGGATCATAGAGAAGAGATAGTTAATCTCAAAGCGAATATAGCCAAAGAGTTTGAAATTAAAGATCTTGGTCCTTTGAAATATTTTCTTGGTATTGAAGTTGCAAGATCTCTCAGTGAAATTTTTCTATCTCAAAGGAAATATGTTCTTGATCTTTTAACAGAAACTGGCATGTTGGGATGTAAACCTGCTGATTCTCCTATTGAAGTAAATCATCATCTAGTAGGTGACACAGGACCTACAGTTGATAGAGAAAGACCAATGTTTGGTGGGAAGATTGATATACCTTTCTCACACTAGACCTGATATATCTTATGCTGTGGGGATAGTGAGTCAGTATATGCATGACCCCCGACATTGTCACGTGGAAACTGTTTACAGAATTCTGAGATATCTCAAGTCTGCTCCTGAAAAAGGTTTATTGTTTGCACCACATGGTCATATGAGAGTTGAAACTTTTTCCGACTCAGATTGGGCTGGTTCTATAGAGGATCGTCGTTCTACGTCAGGTTATTGCTCATTTGTTGGAGGTAATCTTGTTACTTCATGGCGTAGAAAAAAAATCAAGTGGTGGCAAGATCCAGTCTGAAGATTTGAATATCGAGTTATTGCCTTGGGTATATGTGAACTAATGTGGCTTTGAACCTTGCTAGAAGATTTGGGTGTTACAACTAAAATGCCTATGCAGTTATTTTGTGATAATAAGGCAGCCATTAGTATTACAAACAACTCAAGACAAACATGATAGTAACAAAGCACATTGAAATCGGATGAGACACTTCATTAAAGAAAAGTTAACCAAATGGTCTTATTTGCTTACCTTTTCATTAAAATGTAACATCGACTGGCGATATTTTAACTAAAGGTCTTAGTAGTAAGATGTTTCATCCATTATATTTCAAGTTGGGTATGCAAGACATTTATACACCAACTTGAGGGGGAGTGTTAAACGATTCCTTAATTGTAGTGTTAGAAGATATTGCATGATTGTAGTTTATTGCATGATTGTAGTTTCCTTAATCAATGTGTACACATTACTATAATTAAGGAATTACCGTAACTGTAATTAGGGTACTTGTGTATAAATATATCAAGCTATGTAATAGAGATTTATTCAATAATAAGAAATTATTCAATTTCTACAAAGTACAAGGGTGAGGGAGGGGCTAACATATTGAAGAAATTTTGGGTGAAGTCGGAAAGATAATTATACAAATCAATCAGTCTTAATGAGAGAGTTGGAGTGTTGCAGTCTTGCAGAAATATACTTTCAACTGAAATGCCTATTTTATTTTATCAATTGCCAAAAAACAGAATGACTCAAATGAGGGTGCCAGAAATTAGGGCAATGCGATGGCAATGAAGAACTTTTGTAGGTGTAGAAAGTAGTAGTTGTGCTTACTCGATATGAAGTAAACAGGTGAAGTTCATGGTGCTTCATAAACTTTACTCTAGAAATCATTACACTCTCATTAAACTCTTTGATCATTAACCCTATAAAGATAAGTTTAAAAAGGTTAAATCAATAATACAAACCTGTGTTCCCCGACGGAGTAACTCTCTTGCAAATGGCAATATACCCAAAATAACATCTGCACCAGAATTATCAACAAAAATGACAGCCTGCAATAACAAACAAATGAACGGGTTAGCAGCCAAATGATACAAATGCTAATATATATGTGCAGTGAGGATAAATAGACTCAAGATCCATGTGGAAGGGAAAGGTACATGTAAAAGAAATAGTAAATATTAAAGAATTTGCCTTTTTCCAAGACTTCCTGCCCCATTTCATTATAAAGTTGTCCAAATCATCGATAACCCAGGGTCGAGCAACAAGATTTTGACAACTAGCAAGAAAGGATACTCCATCTTTTGAGAATAACTCTGCGAGCTTCAAAAAGTTGGAAAGAGCTACAAATTAATTATGTGCTGCTGAAACTGTAAAATTAAGACATACTTAGATTATATTATGATTCAGATTGTACAATAACAACTAGATGTGTTATCTATAGTGTCCACAAAACATACATGTATAAACAAAATTCTAATGTCCTCAAACTTTTAAAAGATTAAGCAGGCCACCTTGGCACCTTATAACTCATAGTTGGTATATATTTTTGGTTGGTATGGACTCCTGGAGAAGTTACTTTGGATTATATTGTGCAACTGGCATAGCTCAAATTTTTTAAGACACTAAGGGCAGTCAGATAACAAACTTATAGTAGTGTAACAATTTAATTGAACAGGAATTTGGATTCCACAATTCGAACTAAGTTACAAGTATATTAACAATCAAAAGTGAGATCAGAACTAGAAACTACATTTTTCTTAATTTCACATATTTTCCATTTAAGATCATGACAAACCTTCGCTGAACCAAGATCAAATATGTTGCCTGCAAATATTCCTCTAACCAGATTCTCTACGCACTTGGCTTCATCCTCAATACCATCATTAAGACAAACTACATTCTCAAATAAAGATATTGCCTTCATATTTTCCTCATCCTAAAGCATTCAACCACAAAACAGAAAGCATAACTTAATCTATATAGATTTCATGTCTCATATCAGAAAAAAAAAAAGTATATTAAGGTAAATCTTTCTTTGAGTGGATGGCCCACCTCACTTCTGGCAAATTTAGTTTTCCCATTGTAAAGTATTTCATCATCTTTTTGTGATATACTGATATCACTCTGATATTCAAACCATTTGGCTGGCTTACTACCAAATACAATTAATGAACTACGTGCTCACCTTAACCTTCTTGAATATATCTCTGAATCCAAGTTCTCTAAGAACTTGCTCACGAATCCGGCAAAGAAGCTATATAAAACAGAATAAGAATCAAAGTCAGGCTTGTAGTATTATGATGTCATCAATCAAATCATAAACTGCATCAACTGGTGAAGCTATGTAAATAAAAAAACAAAAAAAAAGAATAAAATAAAATTAGGCTTACTATGCCGTCAGGTGGACCCCCGTGACTTTCAGGATCTTTCTTAAAATCCTCCAGAATTTCAGTATATCTTTCACAAATAAAGCACAGAAAAACAATAAGTCAGATGGTCACATATGACTATTCATTTAAAATTACACACAAGGAAAAGTCGCCAATCCTAAAAACAGAGAGTGTCGTACCATAATCTTGAGAACAGTAACAGAATTCTTTTCAGAAAGTTTTAATTCTGTATGATTTTATATAATTATTCAATATATAATTAATTTGATGTCTGCAATGATAGCCAGCATAATCCCTTTCCTAGAAAAGGATTGCAGAGTCTGGACTTGGAAAAGGAAAACTATGTGTGGCAAGAGTTGTGTCGGTTATTGACATATTTAGCTTAAAGTGACAACCATATAGTTAATACGTTACACATTCCCCTGGTTTATAATGATTATTAAAAGTCCTGAAAGAATATTTAAATTCCTCCAAGACTGCATTTGAAACCAGATACGATAATCCAACAACATCAGAGTTTACTACACAAAGGTGTTCCCTACACTGGTAAACTGTCTATCCTAAAGACTAGGGACAACGTCGGAATGAAATGACTTTTTAGAAGAACCCCTGAAACCCTAAATTGTAGACAAGCTTCTTCCATGTTTATAATGTCCATAAATTTCTTTGACCATAGATAATAATCCATAATTCTGTTAGAAATCCTCTTGTGATAAAGCGAATTTGGAAGCCGTCAATGACCTGTCAAAGGATCGAATGTCGACATATTCTCAATTCAACTCCTTAAACCTTCCATGTGGAAAAAAAATCCAAATCATGTAAATAGCCCGACTCTGTGAGGGAGTGTAGTCAAATAAATCAAAACGATATGAATTTGTTAGGATGGAGATGTCACATTGGTGCAGTTAATTTTAGAATGGATACAAGACTGCATCAGGAGTACCCCATATAGCAATATAAAGAAAAACAGTAGCCTAAACAACAATAGAAATTAACAATGTGATATCTCCATCCATTAACAAATGCGCTATAAATCTATGGTCAATACGAATTCTGGATGGTTTCTTCTATTTATGAGAGATATTCAACTCTCTCAAGTACAATTGCACCGTACATCACTACATCTTCGAGATTACAAGGGATGGATTCTCTAAGTTACTCCATTACCATTCCTTCCAAGCAATATGATATTAGTAACAGGGCGGCAAAAGATAGCTTACTCTAACAGTAAAAGCTAACTTTTTTTGTAAAAAAGCAAGTAAAATAACAATTAAAAATATTATAAAAAGAATAAATAAATAAACAAATAATTAACCTTTCCGCAAACTTTTCAGCTCTAGTAGGAGCATCATCAACTGTATCGTCACTCTCAGCTCGTTTCCTGATCCCAAAAATATGTCAAAGGATAAGTAATCAAGTGAGTCAGTACCATTTATTTACTTCACTCGGTTTCATTTCAAGACAAAGGCAACTGGCATTAAATTATAAAAACGAGAATTACCCAGAAACAAATTCAATGCTCTAAGCCAAACCCAGATAAAATTTCATCTTTAAATCCATTCAAACAAACAATTTCGATGTTCTAAGCCAAACCCAGATAAGATTTCGTTTCTAAATCATCTAAATTACCCAATAACATAAAACCAATTCGCATTTTTTGCAAGAGAAATAGTAGTAGTGAGTAAAGAAGTTGGGGGTACAAACCGGAAAGAGGGAACGGAATTGAGGAAGAGATTGATCCAGGAGAGCTCAGTAGGAGTAGCTTTCTTTGGATTGTCGGAGGGAAATCTGTATGGGATTGTGCATGCCCTGTAATTAGTCTCGATCGGTGTCATCAGCAACGGGAATGCCACCATCTCGCCGGAGCTCTCCATTGTTGGCGGTGGTGGATACTTCTCTGTTCCCGTTTGGTCCCTTGGCAAAAGTAATCAACCATCAGTATTTGGGGAGTCGTTAAAAACTTAAAATGATCGAATAATGTTGAGTTACCAAATTTTGACATTGTGATTAATTTTTGTAACAATTTTAATAATTGCATACTTTTCTATTTCCATGAAAATTATTTATTTATAAAATTTATAAATATTAAAAATATATATGTCATACTCGTAATAATAATAAATTGTCAATATAATAATGTGATGTAACAATAAAATCATAAAATGACAAGAAGAAGTTATATTATCATTTTATACCATAATCATTAAAGACTAAAAAAATATAAAAATGTCGATGATGTCTTTGGTTCCCATTCCTTATCATGTATGGAATGGAATGACTTAAAAGAATGGAATGGTTTAAGGAATAGAATGGAAATGGGAATGAGAATGGAATGGTCATTCTCATTTTTATGTTTGATTTGTCTATTCATTTCTTTAGGAATAAAATCACCATTCTGATTAATATTTTAGTTTATATGAATTACATTATGAATAGAATGTAAAATAATTTTTTTCGTTTTTTATATATTACAAACTTATAAAATGAATGAAAAATAATCTAAACTAATTAATATTTTCATTCTGTTAACGATTAATATTGTATATTATCAATTTTGTTCCAATATTTTGTAAAAAATATATTGTATATTATTATTAAACTAATTAATATTATCAATATATTAATATTTTCATTGTAAATATTAATATTATCAGTTTTGTTCTAGTGCCATTAGTCAATATTATCAATATTATTGTTAAACTAATTAATATTATCAATATATTAATATTTTTATTAGTCAATATTATCGTTAAAATTAACTAATATTAATTTTGTTCAATATTAAACTAATTAATATTTTCATTCTGCAGACTAATCGTTAATATATTTTCATTTTGTTAACGATTAATATTAGATATTATTAGTTTTGTTCCAGTGCCATTAGTCAATTAACGATTTTCAGTGTATTTGCCTTCTTTAGTCAATATTAGTTTTTCGTTTTTAAGTATATGCAAGTACTTTAATATTTAAAGAAAATTAATATTTTCATAAGGAAATTAATCTTTCATTAATACGCTCCTCACATGAAATTTTTGTTAGATTGAGACCTTGTGGAATATTATTTTTCTTTACAAAAATAGTAATTAACTCCTTATTTAAAAAATAACAATAGCATGTTGTACTTTTTAGTACCTTAAAAGTTATCGTTTAATTTCTTCTTCCTTTTGAAATTATATGATCATTAATAAATAATATTAGAAATTAAAGAAGTCAAAGAAATATTAGTCTGAAAACAATACAAAAAAATAGTTCAAAATAAACATAAACATAACGTTTTTGTAAGGAAAATGAAGTAACATAAAAAAAAAAAGTAGGAAAAAAAGAAAAGAAATGATGATAGATAACCAAGAGAAGAGGGGAATGAGGTTGGCCAATGAATGAAATAAACCCACAAAAAGAATGAAAAATAACTTTTAGATTTAAAAGGAAATAATTAAAGGAATGGAATGATCTTTCCAATTGACTAATCAAATATGTTTTAAATCATTCCATAAGGAGTGGTAATTCTATTCCCAGCCCATTCTATTTCATTTCCACTAACCAAACACAAGGTAAGCGTGAGTTAATGTGACATTTAAGTATCAGGTTCGATTTTCACTTCGAGTGATTTTTTTTCTTTCGAAATGTGTGTTCTTCTTTAGACTTAATGTAAGGCTTGTTTGTGAGTTTGATGTACTTGATTCTAAAATTATATTGTATTTTCAAAAATAGGACTTTTGAAAAAAATAAAAATAATTGATTAATAAACTCTTTATTATTATTGAACGGAGGAAGTATTAATATGATATCTCATATATATAAATTCTATAAAGTATTCAAAATACCTTTTACCAAACCAAAAAAAAGATGACCTTATATTGGCCACCACATTTTTAACATATCCCTTAAACTTTCTTGCTATTTCAATAAACGTGATTTAATGGACTGTTTTTTTTTTTTTTACCATTTTTTTTTAACTCTTTTGGTTAAGCTTACATGCTCAAACATATGAACACATTGACTGAATATTCAGAGCCATTAACAAAGTTCTTCAAGCTTGATTGAACTGACAAAAAATTTAAGACTGTTGATATGGTCTTCTTGCCAATCTGTTGTAAGCCATGTATCGATCAATCCAAAAACATGAAGAAACTACACAAGTTTAAACATATTGTCATTTGCATTGTCCGATTTGAAGTCTAGCTAGAAATTAATCAGAGAAAATATTAATCACATGGGGGTGGAATTTGGGTGCCAAAGTATTTAACTCTTAACATTTTTACACGACGAAGTCGTGTGTTTTTCTCCAGATGTCAGCTTCAAGTTCACATCTTCCATGTAAATGTTCTGGCAAGGAATCCCTTTGCTGCACTCCAATGTCACTGCAACTGCAGAAGATGAAGTCCCTCTTATGTTCTTGAAATATATGTCACTTAGCTTCACACGAGAAGGTTCCTGCAGTAGTAGTCTATCGTTAGTGCTTGTTCGTTTACCAGTTTATGAAGCGTTTGGTGTGTTTTAAGGCCCAAACACACTTCAAATCTTGTTCACCCAAGAGTAACTTATTTGAAACGTAGCTTATTTAACTCATAAACGCAGCACATTTAACTTATTTTACCAGTTTTTAGCTTACTACTAAGCCCTTCAATTATAAAGAAGACAAATTCAACAGCAGAGATTTAGAGTTTACCAGTGAAGCACAAGAAGTGAATGGGCAATATGACTGATCAATTATAATTGGATTAGTCACATTGTTCATAACAATGTTCTCAAATGTCATGTTAGTGGCTGCACTTTGACATGGAGAGTTTGGCCATGTCTTAATCCGAATGCCATTTGTGGTGCTGCGCATGGTACAGTCCCTGACGATAAGTCCACTTACATCTTCTTCATTCGGATATCTTCCCAAACTTCCAACACTTTTTAGATATTCATAAACCAATATCAGTCGGGATTGAGAAAATATAACAGAACGACCAGTACCAAAAAAAGTTTTATGTACCTGAAACCGTGACCAGGTCCACAAGTGATGCTAGTGATGGTGAGTTGAGAATTCCCTTGTCCAACAGAAATGCAATCGTCGCCAGTACCAATATGTGATCGAGAGAGAGAAACAGCAGAACTCCTCTCGATATGAATTCCATCAGTATTAGGACTGTTTGCTGGTGCAGATATTTTAATTCCACTGCCTTTAAAGTTCTTGCACTCTACTAGTGCCATGTGGAAAAACTTGCTATTAACTGATCTTATGCCTCGAACAATAGTTCTATTCATCGCCACAAACTTTAGATTCTGAAACAAAGAGACGGTCTCTAATTAGTGGTTTTTTTCCTCTCTATTTTGGATTTATTTGTTATTAGCCTGCAGTCAGCCAATTTTTTTGCAGCTGATCTAGCAGTTCTAGGCTCCATATTTATATTTGAACGCCATCACAAGCAACGCTGCAAGGGGGTTGCCTATTGTGGTAGCTTTATTTCCTGTTTCAGAACTGTTGAAGAGCCTGATTTAGGCAGGAAAATTTTTGCTCGGACCAAAAGTTCATGCTTATTGCCTTAATTTACATAAGCAATTTAGCATAACGAGTAATTTATATTTATTATAGCTAAAATACTTACCGTTGGAAGAAGTTTGCAAGTGGAGTTAGTGAAGCACTTGTTGAAGGGCCAGGCTCTCGCACCTTGGCCATCAAAAGTCCCACCTCCAGTCAAGATCAATCCATCCACCCTTCCAAATTCGACCCAACCAGCACTATTTCCATACTCTGACAAGTCTGTAGTAGCCTTCAAATATCCCTGCAATTTTAATGATATCTCAAAATATGATTACACACAGTTCTAATAAGAATTTAACACAAAAAAACAAAAGGAAGATGTTTTAGGAGCTAACTGAAATTGGAAACTCGCCTTCATCCGTATGATTAGTGATGATACATCTTTGCAGGGGCCAGAAAATTTTATAGGTCCAATCAAGTATACTCCTTTTGGTATCAGGAGGTATACTATACCATTGGATCTGCATGCCCCGTTCCATGCTGCCTTGAATGCCTGGAACCACAGCCGCAGTACAGGACTATTTATGATTGCAATCTATGAACATTTGAGTGGATTAAAGGACTGAGATTGAGATATTAGAGAGTAATACCTTGCATAATGTCTATGCTAAAAAATCTCACTATCGTAACATGAACATTTAAACTACCATTACAAGTTCACAAAATATCGGACTGAGGTAGCAAGACGAAATTAACCAGTCGTGTACTACCAAATGCAGGTGAGGTGAAGAGTATACTGTTACTATAAAGTTGTCAAAAAAGAATTATTGTACTAACAATTTCCTCAAGTTGCAATTTCTAATCTAAATCATAAAATGTGCTTAGGACTTCTTCTTTTTTTGATAATGTGGAGTTTTCCGACCGCAGTTTGTGGCCCTTTCGGGCTTGACATTTGTAGCTGTTGGATCCCAAGACGTCCGAGTTTACGGCTCGCCCCGAGACCTCATTTAAACCACTGACACAAATGTCGAGGTTATGTGCTTTAGAATTGTACCATTCTTGTCCTTATCTTTTCTTTCCTTTCCTATTCTATTCCTACTTCTTTCTTTTATTTTATGAATAAAGGGGTTCAATTCTTCCAATGAAGGAAAGGATAGCAAACACACTTTGGTATCATCAGCACGGCCATTGGCTCGGGCTCCGAAGCTCTTAACATTGAAAACAGCAGAAGAGCTACTGCTTCCTCTTGCTCCTGGTTGTTGATAATCATGAGTCACATTTCTTCTACCTCCTCCAACAATATCCAGGGATCCTAAAATTCTTTCCCGAATCCCGGCCATGACAAGAGATTTGCAGCATAAGAACAAGATGCAGAGCAAAAACAGCAGTTTGATGATGTACATTATTTGTCTTCTCAGCAGTTTGAAAAAGTAATAGTATTTCTGCAAGTAAAAAAATAAACAAAATTCTGCAGTTCCGAGTGTATTACTCCATTAGTACTACTGAGTTTCAGAGTATAAAACAGGGCGGGGGAATTTGAACTTTGAAGTGGGATGGTAACTGTCAGTAACTCCCTTCCCCCCACTAACTCACTAGTTCTAAACCGTCCTGCTAATTTCAGATTACTGTTTTTTTTACTGGTCAATTGCAAGCTTTTTCTCAATTCCCATAATATTTTAGAAAAAGAGAAACATTCACTTATTACTGTGTTAACAGTAAATTACAAGTATAAATTGACAATAATTTTCTGAATACATTAATATGATTTTCAATTTTGATTTGCTTGTCATTTTGATAATCATGTGACAACCCAGATTTCTCAAAAATTATTAAAATAAGAATTTAAAAAATAAAATTCTATCGACGTTGAGGTCGTTACAGTTGAAAATAATCCTGATTTTGGAGACGTTACAAATCATGTGGGAGAAATTAAAAATATATATATAATTCAAACAGTGTTTATGATGATATTTCATTGAGACAATAGAATCTCCTCACGTTTGATATTGTTCGACCAATTTCCCAAAAAAAAAACATTTTTATGTCTTATTGTCATTGTGTATAATTTTTATAGCATAACGAGTAAACTTCAAAGGGAAAGAAACATGACATATATGTATTATAAGAAACAATTTTTAAAGCTATTTAGCTTAGAAATAAGTAACTAAGGACAACAAAACCAAATAGTCTCTCATTTCCATTTCTTTTTCCTCACTGCTTCTGTACACCAAACAGATGTTTTAGCTGCAGTGGACCAAGCAACTCTTGTACCAATTATGGAAGGAGAGGATCCCCGTCAGCATGATTACTTCCAATTCTAATCAACTTTAATCTCACAATGTACAGAAGAGGCAAAACCCAGATAGTCAAAATCTTCAAAAGCTAAACAAGAATTTATAAATTTGAAGAGTGTTTTCTTCCTCCAACATAAAGAACAGAAGAAACGTAATAAGAATCACTCTACAATACCAGCGTAGTCCAAAATCATTGAACAAGAATTCACCTTTCTCACACAGTGGTTTCATCAGTTGCAGGTCATTCATTTCTTGTAAAATTGAATCATGAGCCAGAAGGCAAGTTCAATTCATGCTATAAAAAACGTATGCTTACTCCATCTCCATAACTATTGCCTTCAACTATATATTTAACGAGAACTAGATTGATGCAAGCCGCATTTCTAAAATGCCTCATTTCTTTGCTTTTGAGAACCTGAGGCATCGGTATTTCTCTCCGCTTACAGTGATTTCAAGAGCTCCGTCTTGGTTATCTTGCTTCCTGTCGAGCAATCTCTGCCTGAAAGATAAACAAATTTCTATCAGGGGACTAAAAAGGGAGTTTTAAAAAAGAGTTTTGATATGTATTGCTAAAGTTTCTAGCCTAATTATAATTGCGACGTATGTGTATACAAAATAAGTTTTGGATTAAAAGATAAACACACGTATTAGGAGAAAAGAAGTTAGTTATTATGTATGACTGATTAGATGCAAGGGATGGGAGATTTAGTATTACAAAAGAAAGGGAAAAAACACGTGGCTTGCAAACAAAGTATGAAACCAGAAAATTTAAAGTTGGAATGAATGAAAGAGAAGATGTCAAATAACATAAGTACATAACAAAGTGGTGCTAGTGATGATTTTTGCACATAAAACATTACTTCTACAAGTACAGTTGTTTATACATTCTTTGTTATGATACATGTATCACTTGTATGAAAACTAACAATGAGAAGAACCAGCTTTTCCTGACTGGGGGGCACTTGCAAGAACATAATGACGTAATGAGGTAATGCAGGAGCAGCAAACTCTTCTAATACCGGTACATCCACCAAATGTGAATATGAAAATGGCAGCTGATATTATACAGCTCAAACGCTCATAGTTCCAGGGTATCGTTGGTGACTGCCCGGGAGTGACTGGTCCAAAAATGCCTAGGCAATTACCGCCTGGGCCAGTAGTAATCTGGGCGATCAACCAATTCTGAGATATTTCTATGGTTCCTACAAAAATATCTAAGAATTGTACGGTCTGAGAAACCCAATACCTATCACCGTGTAGGAAGATTAACAACTACATTCCAAGCCATCCAATCACCAAGTACCCAGTGGACTACTGGTGTAATTACATCCACTATCCTACCACTTCAAATGAATATAACCAAATGTACCAACTTCAAACTAAAGGCCCAGAACAGAAAACAAAGACTAAAAAAACAATTGCCAGCATAAACAATAGCAAGAATGCTAATAATCTTTCTTTCTAAAATATAATTCAAAGCAAGGATGCTGTGTCTAATACTTTGTGAAACGAACATAACTCCATTCCTACGAGGATAAGATATAATCACACACCATCATCATCCCATTTCAATTTCCCAACTGCACAATTCATTCAGTTTGTAAATATAAAATTTCTGTCATTTTCATAAGTAATACACTCGCAGCAAATACGTTATGCAGAAATCAATATGTAACAACAAAGATGAAACTAAGATATGCTCACTTTTGGTCATTTGAAATTTCTATGAAAAAAATATAGAAGCAAGTAAAATAAAGGACTGGATTGAATGTGCGAACCTCACGACGAGAAAGTTTGGCCTTCCAGGCGGCTTCACGTTCGGCGACCTCCCGTTCGCGCTCTTCGATGTAACTCTGCATCTCCCGTTCCTTCATTATCCTGTCCTGTATGTCTGCATCCAACGCTTCCTTCAGCTCCTCCACGAATTTGTCCACCACCGCCTTTATCCTGAGCGACATACCTCTAAGCAATTCAGGTTAATTGATGATAATTTTCTGATGGATAACGAGTCTCTCTCTTCCTCCGTCCGCCGCAAGCAGCTCAGCTGAAACTTACAAATGTTCGTTACTTGAGATTCCATAAAAGTAAAAAAAATTAATAAAAAAAAACGGAAAGGGATAAGTAGACTAACATTTGCCAGGTGGCAGGGGGTCCACTCCTATGTGGATTTAGAGAGAAATGTCCCTCTAATTGCTGCGAACCGTCAGTTTATCTCTTAATTTCATTACACGAACAATATTTGAGAGCAAAAAAAATTTAGGTGTAGATGAGAGAGATTTACAGTCGTGGCTCCATCAGGGTAACAACAAAGTAACCTCTCCGGAAGAAAATCACCATCCTCATCTTCTTCATCGCTCAATCAAACCCTAACTTCGGGTAGGACTCGGTTTGTTTACAGGGAATCCCTAAATTTCTTATCCGATTTAGGAATGTAAACGAGTCGAATCTCAGGGAACACTCTAATGTTCAGATTCGTCTCGATTCAAAAAAATTGAGCTCGGATTTGATAAAAAAAATTTAATTTTGCGCCAAATTCGACTCGATCATTCTTCAGACCTCTTCCTTTTGTAAGAAGATCCACTCGTTTACAAAACGAGTTCTTTCGCTTAGCCTTCAAATCGAGTTTGAATATGAACTATTTCACTTAATACTGAACCACTACATACTAAATTGATTATTGAACTAATGTTTATATATAAAAGTTTTTTACTTTTGTTTATGTAAAAAAATTACAAAAAATGTAATACAAATTGACAATCAATTCATTGATTTATTCAAGTACAAGCTTACACAATTTAATACTATACTTTATAAATTATAAAGATTGATACAAATATCATATATTTAGCTTGAACCCTAATACGAGTGAACACTGGTATATTAGAATTCGACTCGTGTATCATTAAACAAAAAATGAGTATGGATCAAATTCGACTCGAATCAACTTCGAATTCGAACGTTGAATCATATTTTCGAACCGATCTCGAGTCGAGTACCAAACTTACACCCCTAATCCGAATCGGATCTAAACTTGCCATTTTGGCAGCGGAGTTGGTTCATAATTATGAGTATTATCGTTCTTTGGTCTCGCTATCTTTCTCTTTCTATCTTTCGATTATGATTACAGCTTTAACTCTCCTGTCTTTGCTGCTTCTCCTCATTCTCAAGGAGTCGAGGTAGCTTTTTTCTTACTCCCTCCGTCCCATAGTTATAGGCTGATTTCTTTTGGCACATAGTTTAAGAAAATTAGTTTAAGTTGTAATTTTTAACATAATTTTCCACATATACCCCTTAATATGAAATTAATGAATAAGTTAATTATTTCTTACTTATCACACTGGAACCCTCAATTTTATTGATTGACGTGTACTGACCATTAAAATCCATAACTATAGAACTTTAACCAAATAGAATACAACAACATTAAATGTGGTGATAAAAATAATGACATTGAATGTTGTTTCTTCACAAAAAAAGTAATGGTTGAATATTTATTATAAGGGCATAAAAGTAAAACAATGAACCAACTAAATTTTATAAATAGTAAGTAGCCTATATATTGGGACATCTCAAAATGAAAAATCAACCTATAACTATGGGACGGAAGGAGTACTTCATAAATTGATTTATTGGGGATTGGGGTTATTGGAATTGTTCATTCGAAAGGGTTTTTGATAGCTCCACAAGTCGTATATATAGCTAGATGATTTAATGGGTGTTAATAAGTCTGTGAATAGAATTGTTTAAGTTTGCCGGTTTCATAGTTGCAGAATTGTTATTTTTCGATAATTTTTGTATTATCTTTCTCACTTGGTTCAGTTATTGGTGATACTCCATTGTTTTTTTTTTTTGTTATATAATCAGACGAGGCCATGGGTTTATAAGTCTCTCAAAATTTTGTAAAAAAATGTACAATTTCTTCATTAGATTATTCATTTATTGGTTATTAAAAGATTATATTGTTCAATTAGTTTTTATTCTTTTAGCTTAGAGTCCTTTGAAAACTGAATACTCCATCTTTCCCTTAATAAATGATGTGGATATATTAGAATTCGACTCGTGTATCATTAAACAAAAAACGAGTATGGATCAGATTCGACTCGAATCAACTTCGAATTCGAACGTTAAATCATATTTTTGAACCAATCTCGAGTCGAGTACCAAACTTACACCCCTAATCCGAATCGGATCTAAACTTGCCATTTTGGCAGCGGACTTGGTTCATATTGTAACGCCCCCAAAATTAGGTATACATCACCCATCTTGGGTCGTCAGATACATGGTACAAAATTCAAATACAACTTATTAATACAATCCGTGTACAATACGACAAAACATAACTCGTGAGTTTGAATACAATTATTGTCTACTAGAGATTATACAAACTCAAAATGAGTCCTCATTACAATTATTAACACACTATTTCACGGAATAGTGAGGACTACTAATGATATCCTCTCGGACCATCACTCCGCTCCCCGACTAGTCCTCGCTATGTTCTCATTTCCGAAGAGAACAAATTGAAAGAAATGGTGAGCTCAACTAGCCCAAAGTAAAAAATATTATGACTAAGATAATGCAGAATAAATTATCGTTAGCCTTGAAACGATGTTAAAGCGATAAAATATAACAACATCAAGTTTACTGCGGTAAACAAGCAATCCATTAAAAGAGTCAAGTAGAGAATAAAATCTACTATCTTTTATGATTTAAAAGGTTTTTCATCACTTTTATCGCCGAGACTCAAACAATAAATAATCCACATCACCGAATCACCCACGAACTATAGCGAGGATATTCTTTAGTATCACGACCACAATTATCCACGCACTAGGCCAAGAATATTTGTGTATTCATTAATGGTCATGATCATGCCAACAACTCGTCCATCAATGTACTATGGGTCAATGAGGACTTTTTCCACATTATTTGTAACATTAAATCATGATTACAATCAATATCCTCGGTCATAATCATACCAAGTCCATCTACGCACTACATGCCACAGATGATTTTCAACATAATATAAACATGAGGATGATGACAATGATATAAGAATTCAATAAAACAAGTTCAAGAATTAAGTTATTCAGGAATTAATAACGTCTAAATTGTCAACATGATACTGCTTTGTCGAGTAAAATTCAAGAATGCTCAGAAGAATATTTCCTTGAAAAAATATCGGATGAAGCCTTAAATATCAAGGATATTCCACTAATTTCATGGAGTATAGAAGTCAAAACTTTAACCAACCGAGTATAATAATGAATGGAATAACAAAAGAAATCACCGTGCATGCAAGTACTTCACATAGGCGAGTTATTCCAAGCGGAATAATAAGTAAGCGGAATCCGGTCGGTAAATTGCACCGCGCAAGCGGAAGTTCAACCAGAATAATAAAGACGGAACCCGGTCCCACAGTAAACGCATTTCAACGAATAATAATAATAAAGGCGGAACCAGTCCAACGTAAACGCTATGCAATGGATATTCCAATGTAATAATAATAAAGATGGAATTCAGTCCCAAGAAAACGCATGCATAAAGATATTCCAATGAATAATAATAAAGACAGAATAATAGAAGAATGTCACCAAGTATAGGGTAGTCCGTGTATACTGGTTATTCCAGTAGAATAATAAAGAATGGAATAACAGATGTTCTCTTCATGAATACAAAAGAAATAATATCCCTTACTGTAAAAGAAATTGAATATAAGAGTAGGGAAGTAGCAGAATACTTTTTTTATTTCTCTCACTAGAGTTTTAGTGAATTCGTAAGAAATAATGAAGGAATGAGCTTTATTTATGAAGAATGGATCGTGATAGTAACTAATTCATGAGCAGTGTGATTGATTTACTTTTTAATCGATTTTATCCATATTTAAAGCAAAATCTTTTAAATAAAATATATTATATATATATTAAATATATATATATATATATATATATATATAGCATGTGTAAAAAAATTCACGATCCATTATTTCTCCTTACTGCCTTAATTGTCAACAAAGTTTGCACGAATAATGCTAATACACTAATAATGCTAACTCCCTCCTGACATCCCATTTCCATCAACATGTGGGCACACTAGCCCCACTCATGCCTCCCACCAATATATATATATATATATATATATATATATACTAAATAATTTCCTACCGATTATTTTTAAAAAATGGGTAAATGGGGGTCCAACTAATAAGCAAAATTGACAACAATTACTATAGCAATAATTGAACAAAACTGAGTGACTTCTCACGTAAGCATCAATAATCAATACCAGTGTCTTCTTTGTAATTACGCCAGACATCGTATTTTTTTTAACACCGGGTGTTTCAACAGTTAACGGTAAAACTTCCGCCGTTATTTTCATAAAGTATTTTTGTCGTTTTCTTAATCCGACAATAATTACATTGTGGGGTCCACCAATAATTATGTCGTCGTACGAATATTCCCCGACAATTCGAATATTATATAACAACTTGCGTACTTTACAAAATTTATAAATATTACCCACAACTATAACACTATATCAAATTTACTCCATAATATTTAAAAATAAAATTTATAGAAAAATCATCTTTATTAAAAAGTTGGGGTCTTACACATATTGCATTCTCATAATGACATTATCGTTCTTTGTTCTCGCTATCTTTCTCTTTCTATCTTTCGATTCCGATTACAGCTTTAACTCTCCTGTCTTTGCTGCTTCTCCTCATTCTCAAGGAGTCGAGGTAGCTTTTTTCTTACTTCATAAATTGATTTATTGGGAGTTGGGGTTATGGGAATTGTTCATTCGAAGGGGTTTTTGATAGCTCCACAAGTCGTATATATAGCTAGATGATTTAACGGGTGTTAATAAGTCTGTGAATAGAATTGTTTAAGTTTGCCGGTTTCATGGTTGCAGAATTGTTATTTTTCGATAATTTCTATATTATCTTTCTCACTTGGTTCAGTTATTGGTGATACTCCATTGTTTTTTTTGTTATATAATCAGACGAGGCCATGGGTTTACAAGTCTCTCAAAATTTTGTAAAAAAATGTACAATTTCTTCATTAGATTATTCATTTATTGGTTATTAAAAGATTATATTGTTCAATTAGTTTTTATTCTTTTAGCTTAGAGACCTTTGAAAACTGAATATTCCATCCGTCAAGTTTTTTTGTCCCTTAATATATTACGTTTTAAAATTCTAAATAAGCATTAATTACTTAGTTTTCAATATTAACCCAAGTATTAAATACTCTCTCCGTTCATAAAAGATTGTCATTTTAGAAGAAAAAATTTGTTCTAATTTATTTGTCGTTTACAACTTTATAAGAGTTTAAATTATTTATTTTCCTAAATCACCCCTACCTTCTCTCATTGTCCAAAGAAATTATCTTCTTTATATTAATAGTTTTCAACTCCCCATAAAGGGGTAATGATAAAATTTCAAACAAATTTTAATTGTTAAATGATACTCCTTTCGTTTCTAAAAGATTGTCGTTTTAGAAGAAAAAAAATTGTTCCAATTTATTTGTTGTTTATAACTTTCTAGGAGAATAAATTATTTACTTTTCTATATCACCTCTACTTCTCTCATTGTCCCATAAAGGGGCAGTGATAGAATTTTAAATAAATTTTAATTATTAAATGATAGTATTAAATGATTTTCTTAATCTATGTGTAAAAATCTTAAACGATAATCTTTTAGAAACGGAGATAATAGTATTAAATGACTTTCTTAATTTATATGTAAAAACTTTAAATTATACTATCTCCGCTCCTTAAAGATTATCGTTTAAGGTTTTGGCACGTGAATTAAGAAAGTATCATTTACCAAGTAAAATTTGTTTGAAATTCTATCACTACTCCTTTATGAGAAGTTGAAAACTATTAGTATAAGGGAGAGAATTTCTTGGGACAATGAGAGAAGGTAGGGGTAATATAGGAAAGTAAATATTTTATTCTCCTCGAAAATTATAAACGACAAACTTTTTGGAACAAATTTTTTTTTCTAAAACCATAATCTTTTAGGAA
Organism: Panax quinquefolius; assembly: GCA_020205615.1. NCBI lineage: Eukaryota > Viridiplantae > Streptophyta > Magnoliopsida > Apiales > Araliaceae > Panax > Panax quinquefolius. The sequence goes on from CM035151.1 coordinate 27,531,200, forward strand.
CGGAGGGAGTAATTTTTTAGGAGGTAGTAGGACATTTACTATATGGGATCAGGTCAGGGGAGTAAAATTTTGTTTTTTTGGAAAGTTAGATCAAATCCCAAAACAGGAGTTTTGTTGGGCTTCTTCCGGTGCTTCTTCCCATGCTGCCCTCATCGGAGAAGAAAAAAAAATCTAAACAAACTAATCAGATAGACGGATAAAGATATCGTTAAATGAAAACTTGCAACACCTAGCTTATTCCTTATTAATCTGTTGGAATAACCTGTCTACGCGGATTACCACATGTCTGGTGAATAATGTGACGCCCCCAAAACATGTATACATCACCTATTCTGAGTCGCCAAATACATGGTACAGAATACAAATACAACCTTAAATATACAAAAGTCGTGTAAAATACGACTAAACATATGCTGTGAGTTTTAATACAAATTTTGTCATCTAGACAATATACAAACTCAATGGGGTCCTCATTACATTTATTATCAAACTATTTCACAGAATAGTGAGGACTACTAATGCACCATCTAGAACCATCACTCTATTCCCCGACTAGTCCCTGCTACGTTCTCATTTCCTGAAGAGAACAATGAAAGCAAAATGGTGAGCTCAACTAGCCCAGTAATAAATATTATGACTAAGATAATGCAAAATAAATTATCGTTAGCCTTCAACAGTGTTAAACTGATACAATATAACAAACATCAAGTTTAGCTGCAGCGGAACAAGCAATCCATTAGAAGAGTCAAGTAGAGAATAAAATCTACTATATTCTATGATTTAAAAGGTTTTCATCACTTTTATTGCTGAGACTTAGCTTAATAAATAATCCACATCATCAAATCATCCCTGCACTACATGACAAGGATATTCTTTAGTATCACGACCACGAATTATCCATGCACTACGGGCCAAAGATAATCGTGTTTTCATCAACGGTCCTAATCATGCCATAAAATAATTCATCTTTGCACACTTAGCCGAAGAGAATCCATAGCCATAATCATACCAAAAACTGTCCATCAATGCACTACAGGCTAATGAGGACTTTTTCCACATCATTTGTAACATTACGGTCATGATTATACAAGAATAATCCCTGGTCAATATAATCATACCAAGTCCATCTATGCACTACAGAGCCACAGATGACTTTCAACATAATATAAACATGAGGATGATGACAATGACATAATAATTCAATAAAACAAGTTCAAGAATTAATTTATTGAGGAACTAATAACGTCAAATTGTCAACATGATACTTCTTTGCAGAGTAAAATTCAAGAATGCTTAGAAGAATATTTCCATGAAAAGATCTTTGGATGAAGCGCTTAAATATCGAGGATATTCCACTAATTTCATGGAGTATATAAGTCAAAACTTTAACCAACCGAGTATAATAAAGAATGGAATAACAAAAGAAATCACCGTGCATGCGGTATTGGCGATGAGCAGGTTATTCAAAGAATATTAAATAACGGAACTGGTCAAAGTGAAATTCGCACGCAAGCGGGATGTTCCAAATGAATAATAAAGAATGGAAGAACAACAAAATAACCATGCATGCGGTACTTCACATAGACAAGTTATTCCAACGAGAATACTAATAAGGACGGACCCCAACTTTTTGAATAAAGATGAATTTTCTATAAATATTATTTTTGAATATTATGGAGTGAAATTGATATAATGTTATAGTTGTGGGTAATATTTATAAATTTTGCAAAATCACGCAAGTTGTTATATAATATTCGATTGGTGGGGAATATTCGTTTTAACGAGGAATATTCGATACAACCAAGACAATCATTGGTGGACCCCACTATGTAATTATTATCGGATTGATAAAACGACAAAAATACTTTAATGAAAATAACGGCGGAAGTTTTATCATTAAGCTATTTGAAAACACGATTGTTAAAAGAAATGATAATACACGTGGTTGCATAGTAGCACTACAGTATTAATTATTGATGCTTACGTGATAAGTCACTAAGTTTTGTTGGTATTATTAATGTAATAATCTGAGAAAATCTTTTATATAAAATGTAATACTTTTATAAAGTTATTCTATAAATAGAATATATTATATTCTATTATGCATAGTGTTGCATAAAGTATCTGCATAGTATTTTTGCATAGTAAAATCTTTTTTATATAAAAGCAGAATACTTTTATAAAGTTATACATTTTATTAAACAATAATTAGAATATATTATATTTTATTATGCATAGTGTTTCAGATAGTGTAAGACCCCAACTTATTACAAATAAAATTGAATTTCCTCTAATTATATTTGTGAATAATAAGGTATTAATTTGATATAATTCTACGGTTATGGGTGAAATGTGCAAATTTTGTAAAATATGCAAGTGGTTATAAAATAATCATTGTTGTTAGGGGAATATTCGTTTGGTCGTGGAATATTCTTGTTGTCGGGGAATATTCATAATACGACCAGTATTTGATCATTTGTGGGGGCCATAAAAGAATAAGCGTGGGATGAAGAAAATGACAAGTTTGAGTTTTTATAAATAACGACGTAATTATTACCAATTAATTTGTTGGAATACCCAGTGGTTAAAATATCTGATGTCTGGCGTGGATGCAAGATTATTGATGAATTATTGATCCTTACGTAAAGAAGGCACTACCCAATAATTATTACGATGAATTCTTGTTCAATATTTTATTTTATTGATTCAATAATTGTTGCGTAAATATTTTATATTATTGTTGTTTCAATAATTGTCATCATCGATAGTATTTCCCATTATCGGATCAATAATTCATATTATTTGAATAATATTATTAGATAGCATTATTGGCAATGTCTAGAAAGTTCTATCAAGGAAAGGTTTGGTCACCTAATCTTGGCCTAATAAGGAGAAATTCTTATTGGAAAGCCCCTCTTTCCAAGAAGCGGTTTTGGTTGTCATAAATGTGATTACGTAATATTATTTGTGAATAATTAATTATTGATTCATATAATAAGGAAATATTTATTTTATGTGGATATAAATGTTGGATATATTTATTGTGGTTAAAATGAAGGAGTTAATGTTGAGGTGTTTTATCAAGATTTTTTTATCGGAATGAAGGTATTAAAAATTAAACCAAAGTGTTTTTGAGATATATTGTGTGAGTTATAATTTTAATCAAACCGTTGGATCGTTGTAATTTTTGGATATGTTATACATATATAAGTTGAGTATATCTCCACAAATTTTGAACCGTTAAAAATGAACGTATGATTTGTTATGAATTTTAAGAGGTGACTGATTCAGAAATTAGGTTTATAAATGATTTTGGTGGAAAATTCTAGAATTGAGTGGGCCCCACTTGTGGTTGGTGAAGAAATGTGCTGAATTTATTTCAAATGTGGTGGATGGGAATAGTAGCAGGTAAAGCCATCAGGTTGCAGGTCAAGTCTGCTAACATTTTCCTATAAATAAAAATTTGAGTTAGAATTAAAATCACACCGAAACAAGTTTTTTCTTTTCTCTCTAGATTATTGAGTGTATTTTGTGAGTATTTAGATACTTTGTGAGTTTTTATTCATCGGTGCAAGTTTCCTTGACCTTATATACCGATATTACGATCGGAAGATCTTGATATTTTGAGGTAAGGATGTTATTTTCTTCATATATGATATTATTTCTTCAATATCATTATGCGAGTAAGTATTGATCTGAATTTTTATCAAATTTGGAACTTTTTGTGTCGGGGTTCTTATTCACGATACTCAAGACTATTCACCAAAAAATAAAATTTTCTTTCTTTTGTCCAAGATGTCTATTATGGTTACTATCTTTGATCAGATCCATGTTTTGATCTTTATTTTTGAATTTCGCTTCAAAATTGGTATTTATGAAGTATTATTGATCTTGGATAAACCGTTATACAAATCCCTACTATTTGTCCTTCCGTTTATTTGGATTCGCTTTTCTTTAAAATATTTTTCATCTTCCTCAGTCCTAAATGATGATATTACTAAATATATTCGTCCTGTAGTGCAAAGATAAATGATTAACTGATGAATATCTTTGGCCCATGGTGCAAAGATGAGCAGTGTGTTGATATTAACATGACCAATTTGGTGATCTAAATGAATATCTTTGGCCTCTGAAGGCAAAAAAGATGAATATTTGATTAAAGATGTATATTGATTGTTGTTATTGAGGATAAAATATTGATGATGGACTTTTAAATCTTAGAAGATAGTAGAACTCATTCTCTACTTGACTCTTCTAATGGATTCTTGCTTTTAGATTCTGAGCTTATTGATCTAAAACTTGTTGGCTATTATATTTTATCGATTTTTCCCTGTTGAAGACTAACGATAATTTGTTGTATATTATCTTAGTCATAATAATATTTTTATTGGGCTAGATTGAGCTCACCCTTTTCCTTTTTATTCCATTTTTCTCGGGAGGTGAGAACATCGCAGAACTAGTCGGGTGCGGAGTGATGGTTCTAGAAAGATGTTTTAGCAATCCTCACTATTTACGTAAAATAGTGTTTGAATAATTATAACGAGGACTTATTTGAGTGTGGATATTGTGCAGAAGACAATATTTGTATTTAAACTCACGGTATGTGTTGTCGTATTTTGCACGACAATTGTAGATTATGAAGTTGTAGTTTGCTTTTCGTACCATCATGTATTTGACGACTCGAATGGGTGTGTGTATACCTATTTGGAGGCGTCACACATATAATGTCTCAGATAGTGTTTGCTTAGTAAAATCTTTTATAAAGTTATTCGTTTTATTAGATTATAAATAGAATATATTATATTTTATTTAAAAGATTTTGCTTTAAATATGGATCGTCGATTAAAGTAAATCAATCTGAACTGATTCATGAGTTTAGTTCTTATGAAGTCCATTTTTCTATAAATAAGCTCATTCCTTCATTATTTTCTTTACGAATTCACTAAAACTCTAGAGAGATAAACTATAGAGAGAAAGAAGAAAGTATTCACTACTTCACTACTTATATATCCAAGACTTTCTTCTTAAGGTAGGAAATATTATTTGTTGTACTCTGTAAAGTAAGGGTGTTATTCTTTTGTATTCATGAAGAGAACTTATGTTATTCCATTCTTTATTATTCATTGGAATAACTCAGATATCTGTGAGGCTACCCTATACTTGGTGACATTTTTCTATTATTCCGTCTTTATTATTCTCATTGGAATATCTCACATGCATGCGTTTTTTACGGACCTGGTTCCGCCTCTTTATTATTATTCTGTTGGAATATCTTGTTCATGCTTTTTTCGCAGGACCGATTCCGCCCTTATTAGTATTCATTGGAATAACTTTGTCGATGCAATGCCAAGTACCGCATGCATGGTGATTTTGTTGTTATTCCATTCTTTATTATTCTCGTTAGAACATCCCGCTTCGGCGTAATTTACCGACTCGGTTCCGATTATTTAGTATACATTTGGAATAATCTGCATCATGCAAAGCATCTAATGCATGGTGATTTTTTTTGTTATTCCATTCTTTATTATACTTAGTTGGTTAAAGTTTTGACTTCTATACTCCATGAAATTAATGGAATATCCTTGATATTCAAGGCTTCATCCAAAGATATCTTTTCATGGAAATATTCTTCGAGCATTCTTGAATTTTACTTTACAAAGCAGAGATCATGTTGACAATTTGGACATTATTAGTTCTAGATAAATTAATTCTTGAACTTGTTTTATTGAATTCTTATATCATTGTCATCATCCTCATGTTTATATTTTTTTAAAAAGTCATACATGACAGAGTGTAGTGCATAGATGGACTTGGTATGATTATGACCATGGATTATTCGATTGTAATCGTACCGTAATGTTACAAATGATGTGGTAAAAGTTCTCATTAGCTTTGTAGTCAGTAGTCTTGGGGTTATTCGATTAATGTGAATTATTTATTAAGTGAGTCTCAGCGATAAAAGTCATGAAAAACCTTTTAAATCATAGAAGATAGTAGATTTTATTATCTACTTGACTCTTCTAATGGATTGCTTGTTCCACTGCAGTTAAACTTGATGTTTATTATATTTTATTAGTTTAACACTGTTGAAGGCTAATGATAATTTATTATGCATTATCTTAGTCATAATATTTTCTTTGGGCTAGTTGAGCTCACCCTTTCTTTCAATTATTATCTTGAGAAATGAAATGAGAACGTATTTGGGGACGAGCCTTGGGAGCGGAGTGATGGTGGGATGATAGTATTAGCTAGTAGTTCTCACTATTATGTTAAATAGTGTGACAATAAATGTAATGAGGACTTATTCTGAGATTGGATATTGTCTAGAAGAAAGTATTTGTATTAAAACTCACAAACTCTCTTTTTGTATATTAAAGATTGTATTCAGATTCTCAGATTACGATTATTTTTAATTATTCGAGAATAGGTGATGTATACCTATTTTGAGGCGTCACATTTTATGTATTTATTGTTATTTGGTAATAAACCACAACTTTTTATTAGCTTAATTTGCATAAAAGATTTAGGTTTTTAAGCGATTGTTAAAATATATATGTCGATAAATTTATGTGATATTCTTTTCTTTTAAAAATAAAGATATATTTTGATTTTTTGAGTCAATTCAGCAAAATTTTAAAATTTAAAATTAATATAAAGTTATTTAATTTTAATAAATACAAATATAATAATTGTAAACTAGCTATAAAACACTACTAATTATCATCTTGTTATTTTCAAAACTTGAACAAAATTATATCAATTTTGAGTTTTAAATTTTCACGAATTAATTTTAGAAAGTTAAAATATATCTCTAATTTTAAGATGAAATACTAATAAATAGCAATGTAGGTACACATGAAATAAGAGAATATAAAAAAATTAACAAAGTTATTATTTTATTTTATCACTCAGAGTTCTGCATTATCGTAAATTCATATTTGACATAAAATCAGTTGATTTATAAATAATTTTCTTTTTAATTTTTTGCATAAAAAATTATACTAATAGTTTAACAATGTACATAGTATATATTGAGAGTATTTGTTACTATCATTGTAAAAAAAATAAAAAATAAAAAATAAAAAATAAAAAATAAAAATAAACAAGGCGGTGAAAGGAGTAGAAACCTTTCCAATTTCAAACACTCCCCTCCAAAAAATTACTTCTTCTCCAGCTAAATCTAAACTCTTTTCTTCTCCTTCCTCTGTTTTCCGTTATGATTCCTATTTAATCATTTATTTCTTTCCCAATTCCTTTCTCTCTCTAAATTCTTCAAAACCAGAGACCCAATTCATATATATATATGATATAGAGAGAAAGTTAATGGCAGATGGGCTGAAAGAGCGGATGAAAAAGCTGGCAATATGGTACACCCGAACCTTCAAACCCATTATCAATCATGACGAACTCGAACCCATTATGACCACCCTCGGTTTTGTCGCTGTCCCTTTATTACCGGCCGCTACTGACGGTGGCGGCGGAGACTCCGCCACCGCATGGAAAGAGTATTTCTATTCCGCCGCCGGCTGCTGTCAGTCTGCGACTGAGCCACCGCCGCCGCGGCCACGGCTGCCGTACCCGAGAATCGACGGGCTACACATTTACACCTACAGGGCTTTTTGGGATTCCGTCAACTTCTACCTCGGTATGAACGATGACCTCTCCAATCTCTTCCATATCAGGTACATACCCTTTTTCTCCCTTCCGAATTTAATTTCCCCAATACCCTTTTTTTGAATTTTTATTATTTTTCTGTAATTGTATTTTTTTATGAATAAAATAATTTTGTTTTCAGTGCTGATAGCTCCTATTGTTGTTTTAGAATACCAATGCCTTTTCAGTTTCATTTATAATTTACAAACACACATACATGTATATATTTCTTGGAAGATGGTTTTCATGTTGTTATACGCATATGGGAATTGGTGATAATTATTAACTTAATTTTGAATTTAATTAAAGCATGTTAAGAGGATTATGGAGTCTGGATTCTGGTAGATATGAGATACTCCATTTAAAAGTAGCAGTTGGAAATTGGAGTATTTTAATTTATATAAATATATATAAAATCCAATTACTTTTGAGGCCAAGAAAGCTGAACTCGATCAACTGGAGTTTAAGTACTTTCCAATTACTTTGAGGCCAAGAAACCTGAACTTGATCAACTGGAGTTTAAGTTAACTATTCAATTCAGATGATTTCTAGATGCACCAAAACCTTGTCATTTTCTTAATTTTATTTTATATTATTCTACATTTTACCTTTATTTTAAAGAATAAGGGAGAAATATGTGGTGGGGGTTCAATATAGGGTAATTTAGAAATATAGATAACGCTTACCCTTTTGTCATTACTTTCTTAAAGTGCGTGAAAATCATATGTGCACACCTGATTCACACTGTGAAGTATTTGATATGCAACAAACTATTTGATAGCTTAACTATTTTGGGTACCTAGACTAAATTTGTTCAGTATTAGTTTTGCTATTTCATTAAAATGGACATGAATTCTTATCTGTCATGTAACTGCTACCTTCTTTCATGTTATTGTGTATGTTTCTTCCCATAAGTAATGACTGTTTTTCAATATTACCACAGTTCTAATTATTTTATCCGTTACAGCTGCATTTGGATTATATATTGAGAGAATTCCTTTCTTTTTTAGTGACAATTCTTTATTCGATAAGTAACAGCTGTTTATCATTACTAATGGCAGTTTGACGGTTTCCCCTTTTTAGTGCATTTTTTTCATGATATCATGGAATCTTTTTTCAATAATTTCTGCTGTGTAAAGCCAATTCTAGGTTTCCTTTATAATTTCTATGTAACGTATAATTATCTTGATGAGAACATCGTTTTGTACAAAAAAATTTAGTACAAACTAAACATGCTTTAACCATAATACCATACGTGGAGATAAAAAATCGAAAAAAATAAAATTCTGACTGTGATATAGACTTTAGAATGATGAACCGCAGAACTCCAACTTTTGACGGTGAGAATCATGCTGCAGTGCAGCATAGTAAAAGTTCTTGTGTGATATACTACAGAAGGACTAGAATGCTTTCCAGTGTTAAGGATGGACATATATATTTTCCTTACTGTCTTTAAGGGGGTATGATTTAACCTCTTGGTCGTATATCACCATGGTGAGGGGGATATTTTTTTTTAATTTTTGTTTCTAATTATAGGAAGTACATACCTTTACGAGGAATAAAGATGGAGACTTTGAAGCAACAATTAAATTTTTTTTAGCAGTAAGCAGCAAGACTAATAGAAATGGCTATGAGATTTTCTGTAAAAGGTATATGTAGCATTTGACATTAATATTTTCTCCTTATTAAAGATTTATAGGTTGTTTACCAAATATAAGTACAGCATTTTAGTGGCTAATTTATTCCCAGCACTTGTGGCAATGATTTTGTTTATATTGATATCTATTGACTACTTGCCACAAAATTTAGGACATTCTTGTCAACACTGACCAAACATTGCCTGATGGTATACAAAGTTGCACTTTAACTTCTAGAAGAACTGCTCATTATTATTTTGCAAAAAAGTTATGCTGAATTCTGTGTTTCAGACTAGGGACAAAAACAAAACATATTTTTTAAGAAAGAAGAAAGAGAAAACACATTTCCTGCAAATACGGTCCATGAATTCCAGATATGAATAAAACGTAGCGAAAATTAAAAAATACAGAAAACTGAAACAGAGCCTGCATGGCTATTGCCTAACACAAATTTACTTGGCTTATAACTTCACAAGTATTTGATAATCATATCAAGAGGACATGTAATATATAAGAAGGTAAACAAGCTTCCATAGGCATCTAGAACGAGATGCCTAAAGCTATATTCATTATGTAATTGCTTGCTATATTATATTGCATGATTATGCGTTGCAGAGAATCATACAAATCCCATTTTGTGATTATTATCCAGTTCTCTCTATTATCAGCCCATCAATTCCCAGAAAATGGCATTGTAGATGTAATTATGAGAAACAGGAAGCGACTTGTAAAAGTTATGTTTCGTGTGGACGCCCCATTAGATGAAGTTAGTTGATCACCTTTTTATGGAAGGAACCAATTTAATTTGTGTAGCATTGGCCTAGGACTAGGACGTTCACGTCCCTTGGTAACATTTCTTGGCTACAATTGCTTTAATGCTGACTGTTGGCAAGGCAACCAATGAGTGGACTGGTTTCAATGTGGAGTTCAGATCATCGCTTATGTTCTATAGGTTGAGATGGAAAAAGAAGGCCGTGCTTGGAGATATGGTCAACCGATCACTTCTTGAATGCTCTGTCATGGATTCAGGTCCTGCCAAAAATAAAAAAATAAAAATAAAGGGAACATTTCAATTGAACTGGAGACTTGAGTGCACTCTTGTTTGGTGGTGTTTGGAAGTTTCGTGTCTACCTCAGCTGCATTTCTGTTAATGGAAACTTGAACTAGCTTATCTTGCAATAGTTTTGCAGGAAATCTCTGCAGTACAGCACAACACATGAACCACTTATGTTTTCGAGTTATTGGATACATGCTCTTTTTCCATGTATGCTTACTTATAATAATAAGTTCATTTTTGTCATTTTCATCAACATTTTGTTACCCAAGACTTTAGATAGGTCATCTATACACTTCCATACATCATTCAATATCTTTTAGCTTTATTTGTACCATTTTAGGTTAATTTTCTGCCAAGTAGGTAGAACAAACTTTATCAATATATCCATGCTCAAAATTTTTATGGGCTCACTTTTTTTTTTTCCAGGGGAATGCCCCTCCATCGAGTTCATGACCGAAGCAACCTATGGCGGAGAATGGAGGAAGATGATAATACTATCTTTGTTTACAGAGAAGGGACATTGGAGCAAGCAACACACAACTTTTATAATGCCAACAAGAACGATGTCAGCAGCAGCAGCAGAAACAAAGAGTGCAACTCAGTCTTCATTCGGAACCCCGGAAACAATATTCCTGCTGGCTGCAAAATTGTTCCCTTGAAAGATATCATAGTTGAAAATTTAAATTGCCAAAAGTCAAAAAAATGTAACAAAGGAAACAATACCCAGGCTGTGAAGCTGAATGAGTTTCAGTAATATTAATTTTATTCCATAATATAAGCCAATGACTTTCTGCTGAAAAAGATAGCATGCTACTTTCAGCAAATGAGAATATTATCTTGGACTATTTTTAGGCCCCATTAAGGTTTCTCTAAGACGTATATACATATACATATATACATATACATATATATTATTTTCTCTAGCTACCATTTTTTCTATAATAGATTTTAAATTTATAAAATCTTAATGTTGAAAAACAATATTCAAAGTATTCTATGTAATGTATTTAACGAATTGCTGTTTTTTAGATAATGTCTGGAGTTTTAAATATATTTTTTTATTCTCAAATAATGTGTTTAATACGACAAATAATATTTTATAATAAATGTACTCAACCAATATATTAATATCAATTATTTGAGAAAAGAAAAGTGAAAAGTGCTTTTACCCTTTTTCTCCCTCTTGGATTACAGTTTCTTTTGACATAGAAAATTTTCTATAAACTTTATTTTCTACAAAATTTTAGGAAAACTTATTTATATGTCAACTAATTATATGACAAATTTAAATAACGACTAAAATAAAATAAAAAATAATGTACAAAACACTTTATTTATTTCCGTCTATCTATATATACACGTCGTCAATTTAATATTTAATATTGACATAAATTTATGTCATGTAAGGAAGGAAAAAAATTAAAATTCCTCCAAATTTTATGTTTGTGAGTTTTTTAGAGGGGGAAGTGAATGGATTTGGAGGCAAAATAAATTTTATTTTTGGATTAAAACTTTCTCCCTAAAAATGGAAAGATTTGGAGGGATAAAAAATTAAATATTTTATATTATGTAAAATAACCATTCAAAATAAATAATTTAACAATTTTATCCCTAACTAATATATTTTTCCCTAGTGTTTATCAGTGTGATTAATGTATGCAATTAAATTGAATTCATTCAAATTTTATTGTTATTTAACTCTGTTCTATGAAAATATGGAAATTTAATTGTATATAAAAAAGAGTCTTATTAGTTATTTCTTTTGACATTGTTAAATTATATCATTTATTATATTTATATTTAAGGGTAATATATATTAATATTGTAGTTTAAAAATAAAAATCCTTCCCCTACCCTACTTCTAAATTCCCAAACAACGAAAAATATAATTACAATCTCATCTTTTTCCCCTCTTTTTAAAACTCACAAACATAACAATGAAAAATTATAATCCATTCTCATCATTTCCACTCTTATATTTTCCATTCATATCACATTCCTCCAAACTTACAAACACAACATTAATGCACACCCTTAATATTATGTTTGGATTGAAGGAATAAAATTGGTAAAAAAATGGAATAGAGAAGGGAATATAATGGAGAGTGGAATGATTCATTCCATTCTTGACTGGAATGAGTCATTTTATACCCTCGCTGAAGGAATAAAATTCCTAAATTTGATAAAAATGAGTACAGTTCATTCCATTCCAATAGAACAACCAAACATAATTTTTGTTCCCATTCTATAGGAATTAGTCATTATTTTCCCACATTCATGCATTCATGCATTCCAACATAGCATAACTGTGTTCTTTCACAAGTGAGAAACCGACAGCCAGGCATCACACACAACTCATTGTTACACAAAAAATTCTTGTGTTTCTTTATGTTACATTCACACATCACACAAACCTGACAAAAGAGTCCCATTTATCAAAAATTTTTAAATGTCTGAACCCATATAATAATACTCTCTGTCCTACAAAGACTTTTTTATAATAATCTCATTTGTCAATTTTTTTGTACAACTTTTTTAAATTAAAAATAGTATAAATTGACTCACCCTCGTCAAATTTGTCATCATAATTTCACAATCTTGCTACCACTACTAGACTGAAAGGTAAATATCATAGAGTAACATCTTTTGCACCAAATACAAAAGGGAGTATTTGTTATGCAAATAGAAAGCAGAACATACCAGGTATGTCATATGTGCTTGCCTGGGTTATGATCATAAAACAATTTGCTAATCACCAACTCCACACTTCTGCATCATTTCTTGAAACCCAACAAAATTCTCTGCTAAAAATAGCAAGATGGACAGTCATATTTACATGGGGCACGCCATCATTTGGTCCAAGATTCATCGGCCATACATGGGTATAGCTAACAAGCTACGGATTCTGTCATGAGGCGTTCAAAAAGCAAAATGGACAAAGTCTCAGACTTCAATGATGACACGATCAAATCATTCCTCGACAAGATTCACTACTTAGCTCATTGCCATATCTTCCTGCACCTCTAGAAACTCTAAAGACTTTCCATAGTATTTCTCAGCTTCTTGTCTTACACTAGCCGAAAGACTTGTTTCTCCATTTGATTCTAAACCATTTATCAGAATTTTAAAAGTTGTCCTATCTGGCTCACATCCTTTTGCTTTCATCAAGTAAAAGCACTCCATAGCGAGTCCAACAATGTTAAAGCCCATCAAACTTTTCAATACTGCGTTAAAGCCCTCAGAATCGGGCTCTAAACTACTTTCAGTTTTCAATTTTCTGAAAATAAGTTCTACCTTATCAAACATTCTATTACTTCCCAAAACTGAGATCAGTTGGCATACAATAAAACACGAGGTTTATACCAATGTTCCTTCTGCATATCCTCAAAAGCCTAAAAATACACAATGATACTGATTAGAGAGTGTATTATAGCAGACCAGGTTCTGTAAAATACTAACGTAAAGAACAAGTCTACTGAAATTAGTCAAGACAGGAGCAACCAGAAAATTTTCAAATGGGGCAAATGGATTGAACAGGAATTACACAAGAAATCAAGCATTTGATAAAAGCTAAGCATGTTACGGATTGGACAAGTTTTATACAGGAAATATCTTCGAGTTTTCCCCTTTGATTGTGTGATCTTTCATGTGCTTTAGAACATTTTAAAAAAACAAGTCATGACAATCGAAACAAAACTGTGAAACTTGGAATAAACATTTTCTTTTAAACAAGTAAACGTATATATATAGCAAGCCATGAAAAGGGAATGACGACCATGTACATACGGTCACCAAGGAATACAATTTTCAAATTTCATTGAAGTACCAGTAAAATCAAGTATTAAGTAGGCAAGAAAATCATCCAAGAGACTTTGAGTTGAGACTAAGCGTAGTCCACAATGGATGCTTTGAGTATGTGCCGATTGCGGTGCCAACAAGGCTATTGGTATTTGAACAAATATACTGATCCACACAGCAAACATAAATTTTTTCTTTAGAAGTAACATATTGCAAAACTAATAAGGGCGTATGAACACATTATAGAATATAAGATTTAAAGCAAATAAAAATGAAATAAAACAAGACAAAAGTACAATCATCATTTGAACTGAGAACATAAGTAGGATAGTTGGTGCTATAGAATTGTACAAATGACATTAGAGAGATGAATAAACCAATGGAGAAGATCAGGCACAATGACTATAATAGCTGAAGAGGAAACTAGTGGACATAATTGAAGAATGGTGAGAAGTAGTCTAGTTGTGAGAGCGAACCTTAATGGCCAAAAGGCATTGGTTCTGACGGAGGAGTTCCCGGAGAACAGCTAGCATATCAAGCCTTAGTAACCGACTGAAATTGGAAGCGAAAACTTGACGGACAGAATCCTCCTCACCTTTGGCTCGTTTCAGAGCTTGAACCGTTTGAATGGCTTCGATGCTGAGGTTTCTCCCCTTCTGCAGGGGCTTTCGATTCTTGCTCCTGTCTCTCATCGTTATTTTAATCCTAGTTCCCATCCCAAGCTGTTTTCTAGTGGCAGTGCTACCCATCAATTGAAGTGAAAGAGCTCCGATATTCTCACTATAATATAGACTATTAGGAATTGTGGACTTGGACATAGAGGTAGTAGTGAAGAAGGTAGAAGAATACACTTGAACAGCAAACAAACTCATAATGTCCTCCCTTTATTCCACCCTATATGAGCTTTTTTCTGTGTAATATTTATTCCATCATAATGTGTTCCCTAGGAAAAAATTGAAACCGAATCAAATCACCAAGAAAATTCTGACCACTGATGTTCTTTGCACCGATAGCCAAGCTGCATAGAATGTGGCCCAATATTTTACTTTTTTCCACTCACCTCTTTAAGTGTTCACTTTACTCTAGATTCTAGAGTACAGAGTTCTCGCAATTTAGTCACCCGTATAAAATAGAGGGCTGGATTGAAAAAAACAATGAATTAACAGCAAAACACCAATCACTACATATTAAAAAGCCCAATAGCAATGATACTACAAGTCTCCAATACACTAAGCATAGCAATCCAATTAAACACTCGAGCTGCAAAACTAAACCCCCAAATTTAAAGCTAAAACCATTACAGTACTATCCACAGCTATAAGCCACAAGAACCAAACAGGGTCAAACATACAAATCAAATCCATAGATACCAGCAACTAGAACCAAATTAAGCAGGAAAAAAAACATTTAGATCCTCACAAATTTAAATAGGAAAAAAAACAATACAAATGAAAAAATTACCAATAATTCCAAAATTCTAAATTTGTTTTCAACATTTCACCAATATGCCCATTTTCACATTGAAGCAACCAATACAAAAGCATAAATTAACAACAAAATTTGATTTTGTTTCATAAATTTATAACCTTTCACCATTTTGTGTGGGAAACATACAAAGGGTAAATAAAATGTAAACAGAAAAAAACTATGATAGGAGAGAGAAAGGGAACCTTAACCAGCTGAAAGACAGAGAAATGCGGTGCCTGAAGATTTGGGTATGAAGAGTATAACTCGAAAGTTTCAGCTTCAATATCTCACGTGTCTCTCACATGTGCTGGTATTAGACTATAATTAGATTATAATTTATATTATGTTGATCATAATTAGATTCAAATATTAAATAGAATAAAGTCTCCCGTCAATTCGGCATTTTTAATGAGCAATCAAAATTTATTATTTAAATAGTATTAACTATAATAAAAAATAATTCATATTAAATTTAAATTTTAAATTTTTGCAAGTAGATTTTGAAATTTTAAAATGAGATTCTTTGTGAAAACAAAATATTAAAATTACCAAAATAACCTAAATTTTTGTCATATTAAAATATTTGATTTTTATGAATTAGGTGAAAGTAGTTTAATTTTTTTTTATATAACTACAATATGCTGATGACGAAAAACATCATCATTTTATACAAATTTTGAATTTTAAGTTGTAGACTACATTTTTTTTATTATTAAAAATACATAAGAAAAGAGCAAAAATAATATATTTTTTCTTAATAGTGTAAATGTGAATGCATTTAAATCAGAATTAAATTACTAAATGGTATTTCAAAATGAAATTGTTTACCAAATCCATAAATCATATATATATATATATATATATATATATATATTCATATGTATTCTTAAATATAATGAGTGTGTTATGTAATATGTAGTATTAGGGACATAATAGTAAAATTGTGTTGTTATATTTGGAGAATTGATATTTTCATAAATAAAAGTGATAATTTCACAAAAATAAATAAATCATATGAATAATTAATAGGTTTCACATTTATGTGAGCGAAAACTAAAAAAATATCAATTATTCATATTTAAAGACATTATAACATTTTATATTAGCAAAATGACATCTTCATCTGAAAAAAAATAATACTTTGACATGAGTTTTTCATAATGTGGGACTAAGGCGGTAAAGTAAGCAAACAATTCAGACTCGATTCGTACTCGTTCGACTAAAAATTCAATTTGAGCTCGACTCGAAATATAAATGATTCAAATATGAGCAAATTTTAAAGTTCAATAAATTACTCGAACCTTCTCAAATTGTAATTTTCTATTTATACTCAGATCATAATCGTTCGGAAAGTTCAAACTGCTCGGGCTCGATTTGAGGTCGTGATCGACTTGGTTGTTAAACGAGTCTCAATTAAATCTTATTTTATATAAATTTTATGAATCAAATATGAGCAATATAATACTTGGTTCGACTCGATTCATTTACACCTTTATTTGAGAGTTGATACTTATTAATAGATCACGTAAAAGTATCAATTTTATTTATATTATCATTAAATTTGAATGACTCTTTTTATAAAATAGGAGGAATAGTAAATTTAAGAAATTAATTTTACTTGTGTTTTTAATATTTTGACGTGCTTGTTTCTTTCTTACATAATGTATACGTATTAGATGTGTCTCATCCCTCGGGTACAGTATGAACGGTGGAATTTATCTCAAACTTTAAACGATCCAAATAAATTATTGAATGAACGAAAAATTTAAAATTATTTATATTTTATTAGATAGATACAAAAGATTTGAAAATATCAGTTCTTAACTTCTTGTTAAAAAGAAATTAAAAAAAAAATCATTAAACAGCAAAAGGTTACATGCTGACTTTGTAATTTATCAGCTATTCTATAGCATTTGTACACACGAAACTACCGAAGTATTCCCCGCATAATAATTAGTGAGAAGGAATTCAAGAACTGAGCAAGAACGACAGCCTTCAAGTATCCGATGGATCAAATTTTGTGTCTAGTAAGCTGATTTCTTACTTTATTCACTTAACTTAACTACTTCAATTCCTCAATTTAGAAGCCGCATTCATTTTAATTGATTGTTTGGTCGCCTATAAAATGTAAGAAAATGAAAGGGAAATTGTTATTGAAAGCTTAATATTATGTTATGCTGAAGCTGAACCTCTCTTTGGATGCTGAAAAAGCTAGTAAAGGAAACTAGATGTATAAAATTAGTATGTTTTAGGGTTTCATAAAGATTGAATTTTTATGTTGAGCTAATGACTTGTTTAAGGTTTAGTGCAATGGGTTTAGGGTTTTGGTTTCCTAGGTTTCAGTGTCACTTTGATTTAATTTCCACGATGTTCAAGTATTGAAATTGAACTCAATCTGTAAATTGTACATAACTTCAATAGAATTTTCAATCATTAGACTTGAGCTCAATCTGTAAATTTCTTATATAATTAATGAACTAGTGTAGAACTTTTGGATTACAATACAATACTTGTGACCAGTCTAATTTGGGAGGGTCGTGTTATCTGTTTCACATCCTTTTATATTCCAACTTCCAAGAATGTAGGATTTTTCGAATTATGTTGAAGGTGCCGTAGAACTTGTAGGAAAAATGGTACTGTTTTCCTCGTTTTGTGTTTCAAATAAAAAATTTATATGCAGGAAAAATAAATAGAGTTTGATTGCTCTTCCTTTTTCCTTTTTATTGTTTTAGTTTTTGTGTGCGTCATGATCCCCTCAATATGTGGGAAAAACTTGTTAAATTTTAGCTTGTTGGTTTAATATGTTAAAGCTGAGTTAAATTGGGATGCATGATGAACTGAATTTGGAGATTCTGCACTTTTAATTAGGGGGTAAGGGTTTATCTTCAGTGCATCCAATAATGTTGAGTAATCAAATTATGCTGTATGAAACCGTTGTGCTAGATTGGACCATGGAAGTATATACAATTATAATTGATATCTTGAAAATTAAAAATAATGGATTTTCATCATATCATATCTACAATTATAGGGATGGCAGGATAGGATCCAAGTTTTTGTAAGCATTCCGTTATAGATGATTTTTCAAAGTGATTTGTCTTTGGTGTGAAATACGTTGGAGCTCTAAAAGTTACCAGAGCAGCTAATCTCACACCCTTGGAAAAAGTTTAAGCAGGTAAATCTTCTCATAACCTGGTAAGTTACTTGTGAGTTAAAATGTCTACTTCTATGACTACAAGACTTAGCTTAAGCATTCTATTAATAAATGCTTCTATTATTAGGAGCATAACGGCAGGCACTTCCAGTGGGCATCATAGTTTTGATAGCGAGCAAGCTTCAGAAGTTGAAACATTTGATGACTATGGTGAATGCCATTCCAATGGAGATGGGCTGTTGAATAATGGCAAAGCAAGCAGAACTGTAAATGATGATTTGATTTTTATGGAACGTTCAAATAATGGATTAAGTGCGGAAAGGCTAGAACCATTTACTGGGAAGACTTTCCCATCTTTAGAGGATGCAAGGGATTTTTATTATGAATATGCCAGGTTTACAGGTTTCACAATACGGACGAATCGAGTCTGACACTCACTAAAGACAATGGCTATAATAGGCCGTGACTTTGTGTGTTCAAGAGAAGGTTTCCGTGCAGCAAAGCATACACTTAAAAAGGATAGAGTTCTTCCTCCCAGGCCAGTCACAAGAGAAGGGTGCAAGGCAATGATCAGATTGGCCGCAAGGGATGGTGGTATATGGGTGGTCACCAAATTTATAAGGGAGCACAACCACAAGCTAATGCCTAGCTGTAAATCTTCCGGGGAACTCCCAATTGTAAATATACTCAGCGAGGTATGTGAGATTGAGTATCATAACTAATATAACTGCATTTAACTTGGAATAAAGCTTACTTGAATACATCTAGGCAATGTTCTAAAAGGCGCTAGGCGGGCAGCCTGGGGAGCCTAGCGCCTAGGAGGCTTGGGTGGTGTTTAGGCGAAATTTTTTATTTTAAGCCAATTTTAATATTTTATCTTACATTAATCCAAACAAAACAATAATATAAAACAAAACAATCTATAATAAAGATAATAAAGGCCTTTACTTAAAGTTCAAACACATATATCCATATTGCTAATGTCAAAGTTCAAACACAAACATGCAATTGTTCAAAGATCAAATATATTTTTAACGTATTAGTTTTATTCATTAACAAGATTGCTATTAAATAATAAAATTTAAAATTTCAAGAATTTAATTCAATATTAAAACTTAAGAAACTAAACATAAATTTAAGAATTATATTGAATTAAACTAAATATTACAAATGTATCATTATTTATATAATTTGAAGTTGGTACAAGTTCAAAAAATTACAACTATAATAAAATTATCTATTTTGACTTGATATTGTTCATTTCTTGTTGTGATTTGATATACTACAACCTACATTATGAATATGGTAAATAATTAGAAAAATAAATATATCAAGATCTGGTTTGGGTAGTTATTAAAATAAAAAAATCTCTCCGCCTAATTTCCTGAAGGGATTTTTTTGCCGCCTTGGGCTTAGGTGAGGCGCCAGGGGGGCCTAGCGCCTAGGCGAGGTGCCAAGGGGGGGCCTAACGCCTAGGCGAGGTGCCAAGGGGGCCTAACGCCTAGGCGAGGCGCCAAGGGGGACCTAATTAACGCCTAGGCGGGGATTTTTAGAACGTTGCATCTTGGCCTTTTAATTTATCAAAATAAGCGATGAGAATAAAGTAAAACTCTTGTGGTATCGTTTTCGTTTTAAATTGTTTGCGTAAATTTTCATTTTAGTGTAACTGCCGCCCCTTTATAAATTGAGAGATGTCTGTCTGATTGCAATTTGTGGGCTTGAGGGTTTCTTTTATCTAATAATTATCATTGAATTTTGCAGCTAACTGAAACTTCACAACATTTTCTGCTGAACATTGCATTCTCGCTTCATTTGTTTTTATCTTGAACTGAATGTTGGCAGCCTAAACCTATTTTACACCATTTTATCTTGAACTGAATGTTGGTAGCCTAAACCTTTTTTACACCATTTTACGTATGAGATATAAAAAGTAGATTATGATACATAAACTGATATTCTAAGCTTCACATGTTTCATCCTGTGAACTTTACTTGCTAATTTATTTTCCGACCTCTTATATAATCCTAGATTCCTAGTGGAATACACAACACGAATTGACAATGAGGCTGTCTTATTTTCGATAATGTTATAATCAACAAATCAATAAAAACTCAGTTATGTCAATCGACATTAATACCTATGGTTGAACTATATTCTACCGGAACTGTCATTGATATTTCAGTGCTTTTGTGCAGGAAGAGAAGGATAAGAAAATCCAAGATTTGTCTAAGGAACTACAACAGGAAAGAGAACGATCTGCAGAATTCCAAAAACAGCTGCACATGATTATTAAAGATCTCGAGTATCATGCTGAGTTCATGTCTGTAAGAGTTGAGGACATAGTTAAAAGCCTGAAAGGAATAGAACTTGAAGATGTATAGCTCTGGATATAGGGACTTGCAGTTTCTGATATAAGATGGTAATCTTAACGCGATTTCAGAGGGCACATATGCTCCGGTTTTTGGGAATTTTTTTTATGGTCCACCAGCTAATTCAGTTCAGCTCAAATTCAATTGAAGAGGTATGTCTTCTGGCAATTTGTAGTTACATTAGTTAATGTATCATGTTGTAGTATCTAAAGCATAGATGTTACTTGTCCTTGGACAAATTGTGTTTTGTGCACTTGTAAATTGTAATCACATTACTTCATGTATGATGTATCTTTTGTTGTACTTTTTTTATGTAATAATATCCATTTTTACTAGAATTATGGCTGGATAACCTAGTAATATATCCTTGGTTGAAAATCCAATTTAAGGTTGCATTTGAATGGATAATCAATTAAATTGAGTTAAATGCATTTTTACCTGTAATGACCAAAATTTTTAAGTGACATTATAAATAAAAATTAAGAATTTAAATTCTAATGAATTAAACTTGGTGTAACTTAATTTAAACCCTTATGTGGTTAGTTGACTAGTCGACTATATGGTAAATTAAACTTAAAAGGAAATCCTATTAGTGGTTATTTAAGATGGACTAACCTAAAATTTTTAATATCAAAGGATTGATAGGTTATGGAACCCTAATAAATATTCAATTAATTTTGAATATGGCTAGCTTAATTGGATTATTTAATTTAATGTGTGACAATGTGTCAAATTATGTGAATTGATAGTCCAAGTATGTAATTTAAGTTAATGGATTAGCTTATCAAGCAATTTAAACAAGCCCAAACATTTAGTTAAGCAATGGACTTGTGAATGATTAAGATGAGGTCATTTAATTAAACTAGCCCACTATGTAATTTAATGGGTTATTTACATAAATATACAACAATTAAAAAATAATTACAACAATAGTGTACTTATAAAATCTTTACAAAAAGAGTGTAATTAGGACTCATATTACAAAAATAGTACAATTCACATTAATAAGGAAACCTAAAATCAAGGAGAATTAACTGCCATAATTAATAATTCAAATTCAAATATTTGGGATCTAACAACAAAAACAAATTCAAAATAATAATTCAAATTCAAATATTCAAATTCAAATCTTCATCTCCCTTTCCATATTTTCATTGTCCTTTGTAACTAACAAATTCTATCTAGCTCGTTCATAGCAGATTTGAATCTGCATCTTCCATTCTCTAAAATAACTTCAGATTTCTCTTCAATACTTGATTTGCGTACTGAGAAATATAATGAACTTGCACGGTTCGCTGCCTTTTGATAGGAGGTTCCTGTGGTTTGCAGTAAATCAAGATAAAATATATATATTCAACAGAAAGTGAATTTGTAAAACAATATATATATATATACGGAAATTTTTTAAAGCGAATTGAAAAAACGGACCATCAGCGAACTTTAAAAAAAACACGCGGGTCGCTGATATGGCTGGAGCGGCTTGTGAATATGGGTCAATTATTATAGACACAAAAAAAAACCCTTCCCCAACTCATACTCTCTCTACCTCTCCAACGAATTCTCAGATAGCTTTAGAAAGGTTCTCCGATTTCTTCGATCTCGCTCCAAATCCGATGAGTTCTCTCCCTCTCTACGAAGGTAAACTGAACCCAAGATTCTCTCTATGAAGGTAAAACTGAACCCAAGTTCGCTTTAGTTGTATTTTCCCCAAATGTTAATTTTGGAGCTTTTCATTCGAACCCAAGATTTATAAAAAAAAAATAGGGTTTAATTTCTGTGTTACTTATATATAGAGAATTCTCCTATGTTTTAGTTTGCTTTTTATTTATTTTTTGCAAAACAAGCCTTCGGTACTTTCAAACCCCAGCAAAAATCTTAAGCTCAAGCAACACAGAAGTGTTGAATGATTTTCTGATAAGAAAACCCATTGAAGCGTCCTTGCTAAAATGGCAAGTTTATGTAACAGGACACTTGCATTATCACTCCTAATCACCTTCTTCTTCATTTCTTCTACTTTCTTCTCTTTATCATATAGAGATTCTCATTTTCCCACCTTCCAATCAATACCCAGTTCAGGTACTTACCTTTTTCTCACAACCCTTTTATTTATTTTTTGGCTGGATTTTGAATTTTGGGTGCAATTTTTTTTGGAATTTTGGAACTGATTTTGATACCTTTTTTAATTTTTAATTTTCAGGGGAGGTTCAAAGGGGGTCAAGAGATTGCTCGATGAAGGACAAAGTGAAGAAACCCCTGTGAATTCATCATATCTAATTTTGGCTCCAAAGAGGACTTACAGAAGAGATCCTCTTAATGATTTTAAAAGATATACAGGAGGGTGGAACATTAGTGAGCGCCATTACTGGGCTGTAAGTTCCTTTTATTTATTTACTTTAATTTTTGCTATAAAATTCAGGAAGTCTAGATAATAAATATAATTTCAATTCATTGTTCTGAATTTAAAGACCCCTAAAGTTAGTGTATTTTGTTTGATCCTACAAATCTTTGTTCCTCTTTTATATACCCACATTTTGCAATTTTTTTTAATAATTATGCCTTGTTTGGATGTCTCTAAAATGTACTTGATTCATTATTTTTTGTTATGTAATCGAGCTCAATAACATGGATGTATGGAATTTTTCACTTATTTTATTTGTAGGCTTACTTTAATAATCAGTGTTTAGAGAAATTTTTTAAATTTTCATACTGCCCTAAGCTGAAATATATATCCAGGAAGTGATATGGTTTCACTTATAGGGACGGCCAAACAAGACCCTTAAGTCTGCATATTATGAGTGTATATGCCCAACACACTTGTCCTTAGACCATCATTTTGTATGTCACCTTGATGTAGTTATATTATATTTTGGTTTATTATCAGTATAATAAAACCATTTACGCTTATAATAATATTGTGGGTAGGATCAGAATAGAGTAATCTGCCACATGCTGGTTTAGTGGTATAATATTAAGATGGGATAATTGAATTTGGGGAAGAAAATTGGCCAAGGATGATATCTCAGTCAATGTAGTAGACTTAAATATGTTGGGCTGTAATTGATGAACCAAACAATTTCTCCCATTTGTGTTTATGCTTCAGTGATTGGGAAGCCTTTAGTTTTTGTACTGATTTTCTTACTATTTGCATTACCATCAGGAAGCAATGGTGGTTGTTGAGAAAGCAGTTGCTGTGGTGAAGGTTGAGGGGAGGGTTTCCCTTTTTTACGTTTCGAAACTATAACATTTCCAAGAGTTGCTGCTGATGGGAGATACCAACTTGGAACCACAATCAGTTGAAGGGCTGATTGAGGAGCAAGATGATGCCCCTCAGTGGATCAAGGTCAATGAGTGAAGAATAGCAAGTGCTTGAGAATAGTTTATAATTTTAAAAAAAAAAATTATCTATTCCTCCTGTATGATGAACATGTAAATATTTGTATTTGCATGGCTTGTGCCATGGAGAATGACCAGCTGAATGTTATATCTGAATGCTATCTCTCAATGATTGTATATTAATCAAGATTTTTTTGAATTATCCTCGTTGTCTGTCTCCAATCAATCATATATACCTTTCGTTTCTCTAGAACTTTATGGTACACAACAAGCCATTAATTAACTCATATTAAGGAATTTCCAGTTTTGAATAAAATCTATCCGAAAATGTTTTCAGTTCTAAGAACTGCAACCTTCAAAATCAACCATTCCCTTTGTGATCTGGTGGCACTCCACAGGTGATAATGTATCAAGCCTCAACATAGACAACCTATATAGGGAAATTTGGAGAAATGTAGATATGATATAAAACATTCAATTGCCAAAAAGATTGAACAACACAAATGTCTTAACAAATTTGAAATTAATATCATCCAATCATACCCATTGTTTAACAAGTAAACAATAATATCTCTGAAATGGAATGCTAATAAAAATAACCATGTCTGTATACAAGACTCTGTAGAAACTATCAAACAAAACAATAAACTCTCTGTTTGCTCCGTCAGCCTTCTAATTGTGCTCCGAACTGTCACAGCAGCAGCAGTGCTGTTGCATAGAAAAAATAGATCCAGATATTGGATTAGTGACTGGTAATATGTAAGATAAAAGTGGCAGATAGGTAAAAATTATTAGAGGATCATTTCTTTAATGTGTATGCACTGCCTGCTTTGACTTTGCCACAATCCTTACAACCCCATATCCCTACTGTCTCTCTCTTCACTGCATACTGCATTTGGTCAAGTACATCATTAAACAAAAACCTAAAAGTTGATATTAACAGGATATGCGTAACTTCTTAGACATTACGAATAACAATAAAAAAAATAAGACATTAATATTAATGACGAAGCAAATGCAATTTTTGCAGCTCTTGGACTGCACACAGCTTTCTTATTATGTTAAAGTCTCAAGTACGAGGGTGCAACCAAAAATATTGTAAGAATATACAACCTCTTTTAATGATTTTAAAAACAAACGACGGACAATGAAATGTCATACCTTTCCACAAAATTCACAGAAGTATCTGCTGTGCAAAAGTACTGTCTTGAGAAGAAAACGATGAATAGATAATTCTATGTCACACTCACTTTTTGAAATAGTAGCAGACTTTGTCCTCTTAGTATGTGTCCCCATTCCTGCATAATCATACAGCAGAAAGCTCAGGACAAATGTAAAAACAAGGATAAGAAGGAAAAAAAATACTTCGGCCTCCATAACTACAAGCTCGTAACTACTGATTCGTCGATGTATTCTTATTAGACTGATGCAGAATACAAGTGGATTTACGTAATACTAGCTCCTAGTAACAATTAATTTACAGAGCTTCTCCCATAGTAATCTTTCTACTAAATCTCTCTTGTTACTTTTATTTGTTTTACTTAGTTTAAAGTTGCTATTACACATGGAGAGAGAAATTTTGAAAAATATATGAATCAAGTGATCGAGTGAACATCGATGGGCATCACCTGCAACAAACTCGGGAGAGACAAGAGCATGACCTACCAAGTATCTCAAAGGAGCATTCTTCTTTTGATCAGAAAAGGCAACAAAAGATGCAAGAAGCCCAACAAAAGATGCAACAAAATACTATTACCTTAGCCCCTAGGAAATATTTTGGAATTTCGTTTTCTAATATTATATCAAGCATTCCATATATATACCATTCCAATGAAAACCAATAACAAAAAACTTTAAAGCATTCCAATAAAAAAAGAAGCATCAATTCATTAATATCAACAAAAAAAATACAAGAGATTTTACCACCCAAATTCGGTTATTCTAGGAAAGTTTACTGCCACCAACTTTTCCCTAAAATAATAGAGAGACGGTGGGATTTGACAAAAATGACTAACAATAACTAACAATCTGAGAGACATCACCATAAACATAAAGTTAGGATTTTACAAAAATGAGATAACAAATAACCCTATATTCTTTATAACAGATTTCCTAGGGATAAGATAATAGATAAAGATTTATAAATAGTCCAGCCATACCAATTGACAATTCATTTCAAATCCTACCCAGAAATTAAACCCTATTTTTTTTATAAATCTTGGGTTCAAATGAAAAGCTCCAAAATTAACATTTGGGGAAAATACAACTAAAGCAAACTTGGGTTCAGTTTTACCTTCATGGAGAGAATCTTGGGTTCAGTTTACCTTCGTAGAGAGGGAGAGAACTCATCGGATTTGGAGCGAGATCGAAGAAATCGGAGAACCTTTCTAAAGCTATCTGAGAATTCGTTGGAGAGGTAGAGAGAGTATGAGTTGGGGAAGGGTTTTTTTTTGTGTCTATAATAATTGACCCATATTCACAAGCCGCTCCAGCCATATCAGCGACCCGTGTGTTTTTTTTTTAAAGTTCGCTGATGGTCCGTTTTTTAAGTCCGCTTTAGAAAATTTCCGTAGATATATATATTCAACAGGAAGTGAATTTGTTACTCATAAATATTAAAATAGTTATCTTTGTATGAATAGTTGGCTACCAATTGCATCACATTCAAACGAAATTGGTAACTTAATAAAACTGAAGCCCATTACCTTTGGTTTGAAGGTTCATTTACCAAATCGCATACTACTTAAAAAAATTATGGTGTCTTAGTGCAGTTGATTACCTTGGTATGAAGGTTTGCTTACCTTGATCTGAAGGTTTGGTTATCAACTGCACTAAGAAAAAATTGAAAGTAGGGAGGATGATTGGTTACTTTGATATGACGGTTGCTTTATTCTTTGGTATGAAAGTTTGGATACAATCATATCCACCGCCACCATCTTTGAATCTTCATACCCACCTCCATTTTGACCCTTCATTTTGAGAAGTTACTGGATATATACAGTTGGTTAACTCATATATATATATATATATATATATAGAGAGAGAGAGAGAGAGAAAAAGAAAGAATACGTGATCTTGAAAAGGAATTCACGTGAGACTGGAGCCACTCCTCATGGCGTAGATTCGGAGGGGTAATAATAATATTAATATACTTGAACCAACGACTGTGGTTGGAGAAATGATTAATGAAGAAGACAACGATTTATGAGAAGTATGTATACATTAACTAACTATATATATATATATATATATATATATATATATATATATATATATATATATAGAAAGAATACGTTGAATGAAGAAGAAGGGTGATGATTAATTAATGTAATTGTTATAGATGAGGAGAGAGAGAAGAAGTCATGGGTATAACTAATCCCTAAATTAAGAAATCCTAATTGCATACTAATTCCTTAAATTAAGGAATCCTAATTGCACTAATATTGTAAATAAATATGAAATTGTATAAATTGTGTAAAGATTTTATGAGTACACTATTGTTGTAATTATTTTTAAAAATGTAATAGAATATGTAATTCATCCTAATTTAATTGCCATGTGTGTTAATAGTCCAATGTGTTATTTATTGTAGCCCGATAGAAGTGCACTAGTGGCCCAAACTCTAACCCACTTGGATATTAAGTAAAAAGTTAATTGTTAGTAAACTATTCTTCAAATTAGGCAATAAAAATAAGGAACAATTACATACTCTATTACATTTTAAAAAATAATTACAACAATAGTGTACTCATAAAATATTTACACAATTAATACACTTTTATATTTATTTACAATATTAGTGCAATTAGGATTCCTTAATTTAGGGAATAATTAGTATGCAATTAGGATTCCTTAATTTAGGGGATTAGTATTGATTTACTTATTAAATTAAGTAATGAATAAGTAAATTATATAGCACACCTTCTCTTTCCTTAATAAAAATCACGCCTCCTCCGCCCTTGTCAGTCTTCTCCTCCGCCCTCCTCCACCATTAACGCCCTCCTCCACCATTAACCTAGACAGTCCCAACTTGTTAACCATTAACCTAGACACAATATTTTTAGTGTTGCCACTATCAATAATTGAATCACAAACCTTCCCATGAACAGTGCATCGGGTTTTGAAGATATTATTCCTTTAAGGGTACTCATCTTGTTTCGGGGTCAGGGCCATAAGTATCTTTCTCACAACAAGAGAAAGCCTATCGCCATCATCACCTTATGTCACTCCAACATTGTCATACCATGAAAAGTTTCTCTTTGTTCATCTTCTTTCAGTTCACATTCTTTATTCGAAGCCTCCATCAAATTCACGCCGCCTCTTTTAGAACATTGATTAGAGTTGTGCCCAGGTTGTCCACACCTAAAACATTTATCCAAGCTGGGCCACGCATAAGGGTTTGTCATGTTATGTTTTCTATTGCAATTTATTTTTTATGAATATTTTGTTACCCACAAAAATTAAAATTGTTATTTTTTAGACGAAGGTTTCGCAACCAATCGCACTATATTCATAATAATTTTATTTTTAAAATGTTATTCATAAGTTGGTAGCCAAACCTTCATAAAAAAGTAACCAATTCAGTTTTATTGGGTTACCAATTAATAAAAAATAATAATTTAAGAACAGTTTCCAAATGTTACGTGTAGATGGTATCCGAAATGTCATGTCTAAGTTTCCATTTATGTAGCTATTAGTTACTTTTAAATAAACTTTTAAAAATAAAATTATTTTGAATATGGTGTAGTTGGTAGCCAAACCTTCATACAAAGGTAACCATTTTAGTTTTTGTGGGTAGCCAAATATTCATAAAAAAAAAATTGTTCGTGATTTTCTCTTTGTTCGGCTACTCCGAATTCGTTTTGGATCTGTTCTTGCTGGTTTGGTAACTTCGACTTCTTCTTCTTTGATTTATTTTGGTAACTCCGACTTCTTCTTCTATTTGTTTTGTTTTGTTTTGGTTGTTCGTGTTTTGTCTGGCTATTTAGCATATGGTGATTGCGAATAGTTGTTAATTCTGTTACATTGGTTGCAGAATATGAAAAAGTCTTTCATATATCAGTACGCAAATCAAGTATTAATTGGAGAGAAATCTGAAGTTATTTTAGAGAATGGAAGATGCAATGATGCATATTCAGATATGCTACACATACACCATGAACGAGCTAGATGGAATTTCTTAGTTACAAAGGAGAGAGAAATTATGGAAAGGGAGATAAAGATTTGAATTTGAATTTTTGAATTTGAATTATTATTTTGAATTTGAATTTATTTTTGTTGTTAGATCCTAAATATTTGAATTTTAATTATTAATTATGGCAAATCTCCTTGATTTTAGGTTTCCTTATTAATGTGAATTGTACTATTTTGTAATATGGGTCCTAATTACACTCTTTTTGTAATTATTTTGTTGATGCACTAATGGTGTAATTATTTTTTAATTGTTGTATATTTCTGTAAAGAATCCAAAATAAATCAAAATGAGGGAAAAAGGAGGGTCATGGGGGTTGGGACCAAGTGGGTCCCATGTAATCTCCATTTAAGCTCTTTAATTGGTGGAAAATTTTCAAGTTGGCTAGATAGATAAAGTTGGGGATAAAAATGTATAGATATAGAATTTATAAGTATGTTTATTGGTAGATGAGATTCTCATGTAATCTCCATTTAAACTCTTTAATTGGTGAAAAATCTCCAAGTTGACTATATAGATAAAGTTGAGGATAAAATGTATAGATATAGAATTTGTAAGTATGTTTATTGGTAGATGAGATTCCCATGTAATCTCCATTTAAGCTCTTTAATTAGTGGAAAATCACCAAGTTGACTAGATAGATAAAGTTGGGGATAAAAATGTATAGATATACATATTGTAAATACTCCCTCCGTCCCATGATATAAAAGTCCTTATTACTATTTGTTAGTTCCTAGTAGGCACAAGTTATCTAGAAAGGAGGGTTGAATAGATATTTGAAAAACTTTTCGTTTTAACTTGTTCTTAGATAATGATTAAAACTTTGCGGAATTAGTATTTGTTTTAATCTTCTTTACCAAGCAATGGAGCTATGAGCGAGTAAGGCAGTTATAGCAGATATAGCAGTTATAGCATGAATGTAAATGACACAGTTATTTTTAAGTGGTTCAGAGCACTCAAAGCTCCTAGTCCACTCTTCTACTCAACGAGTAGGATATCCACTAAGGATGTCTTTTACAATCTTACGAATCACATGATTTCTTCTGACCGTGATCCAGAACTTCTAGTTAGTTCACTTGAACTCTTCAAGTCCAAAATGAGACTTGGCTTTCTTACGATTCACTTCTGAACTCTTCAAGTCCAAAGCAGACTTGGTATATTTCTTTAGTTGATTGATAGTTGTTGAGTTCTTGATGGGTGCTACTCTCGATTCTTAGTGTGTAACCTTTGGTTCGTTAAGAATCGAGTAAATGAAAGCAAGCTTTGCAATATCTCGGATCATAGAGTTGAGCTTGAGAGAGATGTTCACGTTGTTTGATTAATGCTTGCTTATTTTCTCTCATCTGTCTGATCTGTATATATGTGATGTTGAAAACTATCCGTTGGATCCATCCGTTGTGGCATTAAATGCATCGGAACTTTTGGTACTATGATGGAGACATTTCTGCACATCTTCTGAATTCGCATTACGCCCATCGACACTGCCGCAGTCGCTTTTTCACCTACCACCTGAAAAGGTATTTTGTCCCTCTTACCCATAGTACTATCCTTAGCTTCTTCAATACGCTTCTTTGTTGCATACTAAGGATATTTCATACAATATGGGATGATGAAATCGCTAAAGACATCGGGATCCATTCCTCACTTGTTAAAAATACCGATCATTCGGCTCGACATTTTCTGACGTGAGACAGATGATGCTCTATGATTTGGATCGTGGTGTTCTACGATTTAGATCATAGTGTCTTTTACATCTTTGCACACTACGATGCTATTAGTTGAGAGCACTACGATTTCCCTTTAAAACTTTTGTACACTACGATCTTCTCTTGCTCGTGTTGTTGACTCTACGTTCCCGAGAGCACACTACGATCGTTGACTTGTAAACTTCATGTTTCCTTCAGCACACTACGATCGTGGAGTTAGCTCGGCAATCGTTGGGACCACTCTACGAAGTCCGAAGAGTCTCCTTCAAGGCAGACACACTACGATCTTCAGGCTCTACGTTTTCTGCCTTGACTTCTACAATGTTGATCAAACTGATGCACTATGATTTCTTCAAGACTAATCTATTACATCTTAAGATCAACTTAACAGTTTTGATCTTTCTATCTATACATTCTTTAACAGAATGATACACGTTGAAAACTTAGATCAGCCTAACAATTTTGATCTATCACTAAGTCCTTGTACATATATTCATTTAAGGACCTTACAAATAATCATGAACACATGCATTAAAACATCAAATCATAATATGCATTCTCCTAACACTATTTTAGGTAGTCTCATGTTAAATATTCACTTTCCTTTAATAACTAAATTTTTACACATTTTTTCTTATTATACTCGTAGCATTAAATATCTCATACTTTTCTTATTCTAATTCTCTCTCCATATTTAATAAGTATAATTAGTTATGTGTTGAAAATATTTTGAATTTAAAAGCTAGAAAGTTACTATCTCACCTACATTAAAAATAATTAATGACATATTATTCTGGGCAATTTTATCATTTCATTCATCTTCTTAATATGCGTAAAAAGTCCACTAGGACTTTAATCCTAGGACGGAGGGAGTATAAGTTTTGGTGGCTATAAATAAAACCATTCAATAATGCTAGCAAAGGTTGGCTTCATTTTATTTTCTAAATCTTGTAAGCTTGAGAGCAAAATACACTTGAGAGCAAAAAAGAGTGGTGACCGAAATTTCAAGGAGGGGAAACTAATTAGTGGATGTCATCTAGCTTCATCACCTACTTTTGAAAGAAGAGAAGAAGTGCATCCAAAACTAAGAGGTTTAAAAGTTTTCCTTGTGATTTGGCATATATTTTGAATATGTTCTTTCAGGTGACAAAATTTGTGCCATCAAATAGTGGAGGTCTGGTCATTGATAGTCCTTCTCCACAACCATGAGCATTGTAGGCCATAGATGGATCTACTCTTAGGTATGCTTGTATTTAATCAACAAATAAGTTAAAGAGTACAACTTTGATACCAATTGGGAGTCCAATATTAATCTAGAAGGGGGGTTGAATAGATTATTACAACTTAAAAAAATTATCTTAGGCCTTTTTGATTTTGTAGATAATTAATTTGCAGTGTTAGAAATTAATATGCAAGACAGTAATTTAATCACACAATACACAGAGATTTGTCTGGTTCACAACATACATCTCGGGTATGTTGCTACGTCCAGTCTCAAACTCCTCTCCAGAACTTGAGATCTTATTACTATTAGTAATAAATACTCATTCAACAGGCACGCGGAGAAACTTTTACAAAGTTTTATAGACAAACTTTCAACTATTAACAACTACCTATCTTAGACAGCAAGCTCCCAGCTCCCTCCTCAAGCTTAGTTATACTTTTTTTGAGTTCACTTCTATTTTATGATCTAGTTTTGAAACAACAGTCTCTTTCTCACCTCACAAGTTCACTAGAGACCCAACTCCCAGCTGACCTCTCTAAGACTCTGGTTTTGGTCGAAGAATTACCCGTCTTTCTAGTGGAGGTCTGGTCATTGATAGTCCTTCTCCACAACCAGTAACATTGTAGGCCATAGATGGATCTACTCTTAGGTATGCTTGTATTTACTCAACAAACAAGTTAAAGAGTACCGCTTTGATACCAATTGAGAATCCAATAATAATCTAGATGGGGGTTGGATAGATTATTACAAATTAAAAAATTATCTTAGGCCTTTTTAATTTTTTAGATAATTAATTTGCAGTGTTAGAAATTAATATGCAAGACAGTAAAAATTCAATCACACAATATACAAAGATTTGTCTGGTTCACAACATACATCCCAGGTATGTTGCTACGTCCAGTCTCAAGCTCCTCTCCAGAACTTGAGATCTTATTACTATCAGTAATAAATACTCATTCAACAGGCACGCGGAGAAACTTTTACAAAGTTTTATAGACAAAATTTCAACTATTAACAACTACCTATCTTAGACAGCAAGCTCTCAGCTCCCTCCTCAAGTTTAGTTATACTTTTTTTGAGTTCAGTTCTATTTTATGATCTAGTTTTGAAACAACAGTCTCTTTCTCACCTCACAAGTTCACTAGAGACCCAACTCCCAGCTGACCTCTCTAAGACTCTGGTTTTGGTCGAAGAATTACCCGTCTTTCTAGTGGAGGTCTGGTCATTGATAGTCCTTCTCCACAACCAGTAGCATTGTAGGCCATAGATGGATTTACTCTTAGGTATGCTTGTATTTACTCAACAAACAAGTTAAAGAGTACCGCTTTGATACCAATTGAGAATCCAATAATAATCTAGAAGGGGGTTGGATAGATTATTACAAATTAAAAAATTATCTTAGGCCTTTTTGATTTTTTAGATAATTAATTTGCAATGTTAGAAATTAATATGCAAGACAGTAAAAATTCAATCACACAATATACAGAGATTTATCTGGTTCACTGTTACATCCCAGGTATGTTGCTACGTCCAGTCTCAAGCTCCTCTCCAGAACTTGAGATCTTATTACTATCAGTAATAAATACTCATTCAACAGGCACGCGGAGAAACTTTTACAAAGTTTTATAGACAAACTTTCAACTATTAACAACTACCTATCTTAGACAGCAAGCTCCCAACTCCCTCCTCAAGCTTAGTTATACTTTTTTTGAGTTCAGTTCTATTTTATGATCTAGTTTTGAAACAACAGTCTCTTTCTCACCTCACAAGTTCACTAGAGACCCAACTCCCAGCTGACCTCTCTAAGACTCTGGTTTTGGTCGAAGAATTACCCGTCTTTCTAGTGGAGGTCTGGTCATTGATAGTGTAAGACCCCAACTTATTATAAATAAAATTTAATTTTCTCTAATTATATTTATGAATAATAAGGTATTAATTTGATATAATTCTCTGGTTATGGGTGAAATGTGCAAATTTTGCAAAATATGCAAGTGGTTATAAAATAATCATTGTGTCGGGGAATATTCGTTTGGTCGTGGAATATTCTTATTGTCGGGGAATATTCGTATTTATTTGCCGCGCAGATTATTTGTGGGCCCCATAACAGAATAACTGTGGGATGAAGAAAACGACAAGTTTGAGTTTTTATAAATAACTGGCGTAGTTGTTACCATTAACACCGTTGGAATACCCGGTGGTTAAAATACAAGAATGTCTGGCGTGGATGCATGTGAGTATTGATGAATTATTGATCCTTACGTAAGAAGGCACTACTCAATAATTGTTACAAGAGTTATTGCTCAATATTTTATTTTATTGATTCAATAATTGTTTGCGTTGATATTTTATATTATTGTTGTTTCAATAATTGTCATCGCACAAGATTTCCCATTATCGATCAATAATTCATATTATTTGAATAATATTATTAGATAGCATTATTGGCAATGTCTAGAAAGTTCATCAAGGAGAGGTTTGGTCACCTAATTGCGCCAATAAGGAGAAATTCTTATTGAAAGCCCCTCTCTTCCGGGAACTACTGGTTGTCATAAATGTGATTCTCGTAATATTATTTATGAATAATTAATTATTGATTCATATGATAAGGAAATATTTATTTTATGTGGATATAAATGTTGGATATATTTATTGTGGTTAAAAATGAAGGAGTTAATGTTGAGGTGTTTTATCAAGATTTTTATTTGAATGAAGGTATTAAAAATTAAACAAAGATGTTTTTTAGATATATTGTGTGAGTTATAATTTTTAATCCGAGTTGGATCGTTGTAATTTTTGGATATGTTATACATATATAAGTTGAGTATATGTCCACAAATTTTGAACCATTAAAATGAACGTATGATTTGTTATGAATTTTAAGAGGTGACTGATTTAGAAATTAGGTTTATAAATGATTTTGGTGGAAAATTCTAGAATTGGGTGGGCCCCACTTGTGGTTGGTGAAGAAGAAATGTGCTGAATTTATTTCAAATGTGGTGGGTGGGAATAGTAAGAAGTAAAGCCATCAAAGTTCAGCAGTCAAGTCTCGCTAACATTTTCCTATAAATAGAGGGCTAAGTTAGAATTGAAAATCACACCGTAAACAAGTTTTCTTTTCTCTCTCAAGATTATTCGAGTGTATTTTGTGAGTATTTAGATACTTTTTGAGAGTTTCTATTCATCAAGTGCAAGTTTCCTTCACCTTATCTATATCGATATTTCGATCGTAAGATCTTGTTATTTTGAGGTAAGGGATGTTATTTTCTTCATATATGATATTATTTCTTAAATATCATTATGCCAAAGTATTGATCTGAATTTTTTATCAAATTTAGAACTTTTTTTGTGTCTGGGTTACTATTCACGATATATACGACACTATTCACGATACTGAACTATTCACTTAATACTAGACTATTCACGAAAAAATGAAATTTTCTTCTTTTTGTCCAAGATGTCTATTATGGTTACTATCTTTGATCAGATTCATGTTTTGATCTTTATTTTTGAATTTTGCTTCAAAATTGGTATTTATGAAGTATTATTGATCTTGGATAAACTGTTATACTTAATCCCTACTATTTTCATCCTTCCTTCCGCTTCATCAATTCATTTTCTTTAAAATATTTTTCATCATCCTTTATCCTAAATGATGATATTACTAAATATCTTTCTACCAGAAGTAAAGCAAAGATAAATGATTAATCGATGAATATCTTTGGCCCAGAGAAAGAGAGATGAACATGTGTTGAGATGAACATGACTAATTGGTGATACAAATGAATATCTTTGGGCCTGTAGTGCAAAGATGAATATTTGATTAAAGATGTATATTGATTGTTGTTACAGGATAAAATATTGATGATGGACTTTTAAATCTTAGAAGATAGTAGAACTCATTTCTACTGACTCTTCTAATGGATTGTTGTTTCATTGCAGATGTTGATCTAAAACTTGTTGGCTATTATATTTTATCGATTTTTCCCCTATTGAAGACTAACGATAATTTGTTGTATATTATCTTAGTCATAATATTCTTTATCGGGCTAGTTGAGCTCACCCTTTTCCTTTTTGTTCCATTTTTCTTCGTGGAGGTGAGAACATAGCAGAACTAGTAATGGGTAATGGAGTGATGGTTCTAGAAAGATGTTTTTAGCTAGATCCTCACTATTTCGTAAAATAGTGTTTGAATAATTGTAATGAGGACTTATTTGAGTGTGGATATTGTCTAGAAGACAATATTTGTATTTAAACTCACAGAGATGTGTTGTCGTATTTTGCACCACAATCAGATTATTGAAGTTGTAGTTTGCTTTCGTACCATGTATTTGGCGACTCGTAATGGGTGTTGTATACCTATTTTGGGGCGCCAGCTTGGTATCAAAGCTTAGGATATGGTCTCAATGAGATCGGGAATAGAACTAGGAGGGGAGAGATGAGTAAATCCTTCGCTAGTGTGTCTTATCTAAGCTTATTTGTTGGTCAGTCATAATATAGGGATATTATGTGATATGTTAATTTGTTTAATTAACCCTTGTTTTATGGCAGTATTTAAGAATGGCCGCTAAGAACGTTAACAATGGAGTGTATGAGACTGTGGAACAACCTTTAGTTACAAACCAGGAGAACGTGCAACAGGAAGGCAATATTCCTCCTATAAACAACACTACCGAGCAAACGATGAATGATGGATTTTTTAGGAGCTTTTTGCAGTTCATGCAAAACCAGAAGAGGGAGACTCGTACACAAAATATGGGTGGAAATGATAGCAATGCGCGACTTGTCACAACCAAGCAGTTCAAGGAGTTGGGACCACCAGAATTTAAGGGAAAGCCGGATCCGATCATGGCGGAAACGTGGGTCAAGCAAATTACCAAGATATTCGATGTCTTGGGATGCACGGAGGAACAGAAGGTTCCATTCACCACCTTTATGTTCATGGTGAGGAGAGATCATCGGTGGGAGTCTCGTGAAGAAGCGTACTCCAACCGCCTGACTCAACATGTCTTGGGAAACATTTCAGAACTATTCAATGACAAGTACTTTCCGAAAGTATTCGCTATATGAAGGAGGTGGAGTTTATCGATCGAACAAAAAACAAACGACGGTGTCCCAAAGACGAGGGTAAGTTTGCAGAGTTATCGAGTGTTTGCACCTCATTTGGTCGAAAATGAGGAACGAATGACAAGGATGTTTCTGAGAGGTATAAAGCCCGAGATTCGGCAATATCTTATATCTCATAAATTTTCTTTATATTCAGATGATGTAAACAGGCTCAATTATTAGAGCAAGATAATGAGTATGTGCAACCGAGGGACCACAAACTGTGGTCATACCGGTGGACAAAGATTCATCGAGCGATGATAACCAACGAGGAGGGAAAAATACGAACAAAGGAGGTAACCACTTAGGTGGTCATTGTGGCCATGATAATAGGAGAGGTGAGTCAAGTGGAAATTTTAGAAAGAGGAGATTCAACAATGACGGGAAGACATTAAAGAATAAAAGACCAAAGATCAACAACAAATTCTGGGGGAGGAGAACGACCGCCGCTTAGATGTTACAAATGCGGAAAGAGGGACATATCACCCAAACCGCCCACAACAATCCAAGGAATGTTACAACTGTGGAAAGGAAGGCCACATAGCTCGGGATTGTTTTGTAGCAAAACCAAGTTCAACGGGGATGGTGACTCCAAGGGCTGTCCCGGATAAGTCGAAATCAGTGGTTCCTGGAAGAGCGTTTGTCGTGACTGGCCAAAACGTGAGGAACCCGAACGAGGTGATTACGGGTAAGCTAATCTTGAACTCCTGCAAAGCTTATACCTTACTAGATATAAGTTCTACCCATTCTTTTATCTCTCCTGCTTGTGCTCAACGTTTAAACTTGACTCCGGAGAAATTAGACTTTGATTTATCAATGGAGACTCCGTTGGGTGAAACTTTTGTTACATCCACTGTTTATAAATCTTGCTTAATCCAAGTTGGCACTATCACATTACCTATTGATCTTATCTCTTTAAAGATACTTGCTTTTGATGTGATTTTAGGAATTGATTGGTTAACCACTAATCATGCCAAAATTGATTGTTTTCGTAAGGTTGTTAGTTTTCATATTCCTAACCAACCTGTCATACGAATTCAAACAACTAAACCACTAAAATCAGTCACTATCATATCAAGCCATAAAGTTATTCGTTTATTAAAAAAGGGATGTCAAGCTTTCTTAACCCATGTTATGGATTTGAACAAAGACAAGTCAGATTTGAATAATATTTCTATTGTTAGAGAATTTTCTGATGTATTTCAAGAACTTCCTGGCCTCACCCCGTAACGTGATGTTGAATTCTTTATCGACCTTGAACCGTACAAAACCCATTTCTAAAACCCCATATCGAATGGCTCCTATTGAACTTCGTGGAGTTAAAAGTCCAACTACGTGGAATTGTTAGACATAGGTTTCATTCGCCCCTAGACATCTCCTTGGGGTGCTCTTGTTTTATTCAGTAAAGAAGAAAGACGAGAGTATGCGATTTTGTATTGACTACCGAGAATTAAACCATGTCACCATCAAGAATAGTATCCATTACTCGCATTGATGACATGTTCGACCAATTGCAAGGAGCACAATTCTTTTCAAAGATCGATCTTCGCTCGGATATCATCAATCAAGATTAAAATCGAGGATATTCCAAAGACCGCCTTCGTAACTCCCCAGACGGCATTATGAATTCTTAGTCATGTCTTTTTGATCGACTAATGCTCCCGCCGCTTTCATGGATATGATGAACCGTGGTATTCAAGGAATATTTGGATCGGCTTTGTTGTTGTCTTTATTGATGACATCCTCATCTATTCCAAAAGCCGTGAAGATCATGAGCACCATTTGAAGTCGATACTTGAAAGGCTTCGTGAAAACAAACTTTATGCCAAGTCAAGAAATGCGAGTTCGGCTCGAGGAAGTAGCATTCTTTGGGCACGTGGTGTCAAAACATGGAGTATCCATCGACCCGGCCAAGATCAAGCAAAGACAAAGTTGGGAGCAACCAAAGTCGGTGACCGAAGTGCGTAGCTTTTTGGGCTTAGCTGGTTATTATCGAAGATTCGTGGAAGGATTTTCTCGAATCGCTACTCCGTTAACTCAGCTGACTCGGAAAGATACAAAATTTATATGGAGCGAGGAATGCGAGAAGAGTTTCCAAGAGCTCAAGAGGAGACTCATTTTGGCACCTGTTCTGGCAATACCATCTGGTACGGATGGATTTGTTATATACAGCGATGCTTCAGGCAAAGGGTTAGGATGCGTTCTCATGCAACATGGGAAAGTCATAGCCTATGCCTCACGATAACTCAAAGAATATGAGAGGAATTATCCTACTCATGATCTAGAGTTGGCAGCAGTCATATTCGCGTTGAAAATTTGGAGACACTACTTGTATGGGGAGAAAGTGGAGATTTATACGGACCATAAAAGCCTCAAATATTTCTTCACCCAAAAAGAACTCAACATGCGCAAGAACGACGTTGGCTTGAACTATTGAAAGATTACGATCACACTATTCAATATCATCCTGGAAAAGCTTAACGTAAGAGTCGATTTATCGAAAGTAAGATCATACGCGAGTACGAAAAGTGCGATATTGTTAATGCAAAGGCCCATTCAGTATGACTTACAAAGGATGGAGGTAGAATTAAAGACTCAAGGACCCACATGATGATGGAATAATATACGAGTAGAACCGACTTTTAATCGATAAAGTTAAAGCCGCTCAAGCTACGGACCGGAGTCGATACGTATGAAGAAGAAAGTGCAAGAAGGAGCTATTCCGTAAGCAAGAATCGATGAAGAAGGAATACTTAGATTCAACTCCTGATTTTTGTGTTCCTAACGATTTCGACTTGAAGCATAGAATCATGATGGAGGCACACAACACACCGCTTTGTAATCCATCTCGGGAGTACCAAAATGTATCATGATATTCGACATACATTTTGGTGGAACAATATGAAGAGAGAGATCGCGAGTTTATCTCGAGGTGTTTAACTTGTCAACGTGTAAAGGCGGAGCATCAAGTGCCAAAGGGTCCATTACAACCACTTGAGATTCCGAAATGGAAGTGGAAACACATTACTATGGATTTCAAGTTATGTGTCTTCCCAAAGTTTTCAAGGCATAGATGCGATTTGGGTTATTGTTGATAGATTAACCAAGTCCGCTTATTTCTTACCGATACGTGAGACTTATTCCCTGAACGCCTTGCTCGCGTATGCGTGAATGAGATTGTGAGATTGCATGGCATGCCAAGATCCATAGTTTTGGATCGTGACCCAAGATTCACTTCACGATTTTGGGTTAGCTTGCAAAGAAAGCTATGGGCACGGATTTACGATCTGGGATTCTAAGATACCATCCTCAAACCGGACGGAAAATCGAGAGGACTATTCAAACCTCAAGATCTATTAAGACTTTGTGGTCCTAGATTTTAAAGGAAGTTGGGATAAGTACTTGCCATCGGTGGAATTCTCCTACAACAACATTTATCAAGCAAGTATAGCATGGCTCCATTTGAGGTGTTGTATGGACGAAAAGTGTCGTTCTCCAAAGATGTTGGGACGAGGTGGGAGAAGCAACGTTGTTGGGACCGTAATTAGTACGCATGACTACGTAAAAGATCCAAATGATTCGACAACGATACAAAACGGCATAAGATCGACAAAAGAGTTATGAGGATCTTCATCGAAAAAGACGTGAAATTTAATATCGGGGATCATGTATTGTTACGTGTTGCACCATGGAAGGAGTTACAAGATTTGGGAAGAGAGGAAAGCTCAATCCACGATTTGTTGGTCCATTTGAGATTCTTGACCGAATAGGAAATGTGGCCTATAGACTCAAGATTACCTCCAAGTATGTCTCGTGTTCATAATGTTTTTCACATATCCATGCTTCAGTAAATATGTGAAAGACCCAAACCATATTATCGTTAGAACCAGACGAGATAGTCAAGATTTAACGCACGAAGAAGGAGTAAGTTAAGATCTTGGATAGAAAGAGCATGTCCTACGCATTCAAGGTTATACCACAAGTTAAGGTTTTATGGAGAAACCATGCTATTGAAGAAATGACCGGGAGTTGGAATCAAAAATGAAAGTGAGGTATCCTCACCTTTTCAAACACCAGTATGCACGTATGTCAATTTCGAGGACTGAAATTTCATAAGGAGGGAGGTTGTAAGACCCCAACTTATTATAAATAAAATCAATTTCCTCTAATTATATTTGTGAATAATAAGGTATTAATTTGATATAATTCTACGGTTATGGGTGAAATGTGCAAATTTTGCAAAATAAGCAAGTGGTTATAAAATAATCATCATTGTTTGGGAATATTCGTTTGGTCGTGGAATATTCTTGTTGTTGGGAATATTCGCACGACGACGTAGCAGTATCATTTCATGGGCCCCATAATGTATAATAACCGTCGGATGAAGAAAATGATAAGTTTGAGTTTTTATAAATAACTACGTAGTTGTTATCTGCTAACACTTCGTTGGAATACCCGGTGGTTAAAATACGATGAATACGCGTGGATGCAAGATTGATGAATTATTGATCCTTACGTAAGAAGGCACTACTCAATAATTGATATAAAGAATTATCGCTCAATATTTTATTTTATTGATTCAATAATTGTTGCGTTGATATTTTATATTATTGTTGTTTCAATAATTGTCACCGCACAAGATTTCCCATTATCGATCAATAATTTATATTATTTGAATAATATTATTAGATAAAGCATTATTGGCAATGTCTAGAAAGTTCACAAGGAGAGGTTTGGTCACCTAATTGCGGCGCCAATAAGGAGAGAAATTCTTATTGAAAGCCCCTCTTTTCCGGGAACTACCGGTCATCATAAATGTGATTTCGTAATATTATTTATGAATAATTAATTATTGATTCATATGATAAGAAAATATTTATTTTATGTGGATATAAATGTTGGATATATTTATTGTGGTTAAAAATGAAGGAGTTAATGTTGAGGTGTTTTGTCAGTATTTTTATCGGAATGAAGGTATTAAAAATTAAACTAGTGTTTTTGAGATATATTGAGTGAGTTATAATATTTAATCCGACCGTTGGATCGTTGTAATTTTTGGATATGTTATACATATATAAGTTGAGTATATGTCCACAAATTTTGAACCGTTAAAAATGAACGTATGATTTGTTATGAATTTTAAGAGGTGACTGATTCAGAAATTAGGTTTATAAATGATTTTGGTGAAAAATTCTAGAATTGGGTGGGCCCCACTTGTGGTTGGTGAAGAAATGTGCTGAATTTATTTCAAATGTGGTGGGTGGGAATAGTAGCAGGTAAAGCCATCAGGTTGCAGGTCAAGTCTGCTAACATTTTCCTATAAATAGAGGGCTAAGTTAGAATTAAAAATCACACCAGAAACAAGTTTTCTCTCTTTCTCTCTCTAGATTATTGAGTGTATTTTGTGAGTATTTAGATACTTTGTGAGTTTCTATTCATCAGTGCAAGTTTCCTTCAGCCTTATACCGATATTCCGATCAGAAGTACTGATATTTTGAGGTAAGGGATGTTATTTTCTTCATATATGATATTATTTCTTCAATATCATTATGCCGAAGTATTGATCTGGATTTTTATCAAATTTGGAACTTTTTATGTCGGGATTACTATTCACGAATACGGCACTATTCACCGAAAAATGAAATTTTCTACTTTTTATCCAATATGTCTATTATGGTTACTATCTTTGATTGTATCCATGTTTTGATCTTTATTTTTGAATTCTGCTTTAAAATTGGTATTTATGAAGTATTATTGATCTTGGATAAACTGTTATACTAATCCTACTATTTGTCCTTCGCTTCAATTGAATTCGTTTTCTTTAAAATATTTTTCATTATCCTCGGTCCTAAATGATGATATTACTAAATATTTTCTACCAGTAGTGTAAAGATAAATGATTAATCGATGAATATCTTTGGCTGTAGAGTAGTAAAGATGAGCAGTGTTGAGATCGACATGACCAATGGTAACCCGGTGATATAAATGAATATCTTTGGCTCAGAAGTGCAAAGATGAATATTTGATTAAAGATGTATATTGATTGTTGTTACAGGATAAAATATTGATGATGGACTTTTAAATCTTAGAAGATAGTAGAACTCATTCTCTACTGACTCTTCTAATGGATTCTTCGCTTTCCTGCCGCAGATGTTGATCTAAAACTTGTTGGCTATTATATTTTATCGATTTTTTCCTGTTAAAGACTAACGATAATTTGTTGTATATTATCTTAGTCATAATATTCTTTACTGGGCTAGTTGAGCTCACCCTTTTCCTTTTTGTTCCATTTTTCTCAGGAGGTGAAAACATAGCAGGAACTAGTCGTGTGACTCCTCCAAAATAGGTATACATCACCCATTCTGAGTTGTCAATACATGGTACAGAAACAACTACAACTTTATTATTACAATGAGATAAATCGTGAGTTTAAATACAAATATTATCTTCTAGACAATATCTATACTCAAATAAATCCTCATCACATTTATTGATACATTATTTTACAAAATGGTGAGGACTACTAAACAACTCTCTCTAGAACCTTCATTCCATACTCCAGACTGCACTGCTATATTATTCTCGCCTCCCGAGAAGAAAAATGGAATAAAAAGGAAAAGGGTGAGCTCAACTAGCCCAATAAAGAATATTATGACTAAGATAATATACAACAAATTATCATTAGTCTTCAACAGGAAAAATCTAATAGAATACAATAGACAACAACAAGTTTTTAAATCAATATTCGCAATGAAATAATAATTCATTAGAAGAGTTAAGTAGAGAATGCAAACTACTATCTTCTATGTATGAATTTAAAAGTTCATCGCCTATCTTTTATC
Organism: Panax quinquefolius; assembly: GCA_020205615.1. Classification (NCBI taxonomy): domain Eukaryota; kingdom Viridiplantae; phylum Streptophyta; class Magnoliopsida; order Apiales; family Araliaceae; genus Panax; species Panax quinquefolius. Next base: position 27,575,735 of record CM035151.1, read on the forward strand.
CCCGTAATATCAATCAATATATATCCGAATCAAATATTCATCTTTGCACTACAGCCAAAGATATTCATCGATTGGTCATGTTCATCTAAACACTGCTCATCTTCAGATTCACGGGCCAAAGATATTCATAAGAAATCATTCATCTTTGCACTACAGCCAAAGATATTCAATAATATCATCATTTAAGACCGAGGATGATGAAAATATTTTTAAAGAAACGAATCCGGTGAAACAAAATGATAAGGATTAAGGATTAATGATTCGTACTTTGTTTTATCGTCCAAAAATACCTCAAAAATAATCATAGTGGTGTAAAATTCAAGAATGATCAAAACATGGATACAATCAAAGCTAGTATCCGAGAATAGATATTTTGGACGAAAAGAAATTTTTTATTTTTCGATGAATAATTGTCGTATTCGTGAATAGGGTAAGAGTATCGTGAATAGTCTTGCAGTATCACGTGAATAGTAACTCAACACCAAAAGTTCCAAATTTGATAAAAAAACTTCAGATCAATATTTCAACATAATGATATCGAAGAAATAATATCATTACTGAAAAAAAAATAATATCCTTACCTCGAAAAGATCAAGATTTCTAAATTTAAAACAGGATATAAAGTATGACTTGAACTTGCACCAGTATAGCAATACTCAAAATATACTCAAAATACTCACAAGAATACGCTCGATAATATAGAGAGAGAAAACTTTAGTTTCTGGTGTGATTTTCAATTCTAACCTAAGCACCCTATTTATAGGAAAATGTTTAGAACACCAATGCAGAAAATTTATTAAAATATTAATTTATTAATTTTTATTCCTACGCCCACATTTAGAGATCTGAATTCAGCCACTTCTAACACATGCAAGACCCACAATAATGACAAAAAACGTTTTTGTCATTTTAAATATTTTATACCTCCAAAAATTAATTATTTCGGAGCTTCGAAACTTCAATAATTCACAATAAATAGCCCTTTTATCAGAAAATTTGAAACTCATGACTTTTTATAGGAAATTCAATTCTCTACAACTTTGCAAAAGAAAGTTTTTCCGAATTCCAAATGTAAATTGACCGAAATCCACAAACCAGGCGATTTTAAGTTATAATCAAATTCGGTCAATAAATGGGGTCCAATGAGCATGTTTAACATGTTTTAAATATTTATTGCAACAAAAATACTCTTCCTCCTCAGATACTCATATATCCCACATTCGTTGTAAAAATATCACCATTATTATATTATTAAAATATAATAATATATTTAAATGAATTATTTTATCGTAAAAAGATAAAATTTTAATTTTCAACAATTGTCACATTAAAAATTTTCTCCATCTATATCCACATAAAATCAATATTTTCCTCATCATATGAATCAATAATTAATTATTCATAAATAATATTACGTAATCACAATATCGACAACTGTGCAGCTCCTCAAGAAAGAGGGGCTTTCCAATAAGAATTTCTCCTTCATGGCGCATAATTAGGTGACCAAACCTCTCCTTAGATGTAACTTTCTAGACATTGCCAATAATGTTATCTAATAATATTATTCAGATAATATGAATTATTGCTTCGATAATGAAAAATCTTCGTGTAATGACAATTATTGAAACAACAATATAAAATATCAACGCAACAATTATTAAATCAATAAAATATCGAACAATAATTACTATAACCATTATTGAGTAGTGCCTTTCACGTAAGAATCAATAATTGGTGCAATACCGTACTCACTCGCGTGTTTTAACCACCGAGTATTTTAACAAAGATAATCAAGAATAACTACGCCAGATTATTTTTAAACAACTTATATTTGTCGTTTTCTTCATCCAATCGCTTTCAAGTTATGGGGCCCACAAAAGATGCTGGCCATTGCATTTAATATTCCCCGATGCAAAGAATATTCCACGACCAAACGAATATTCCCAAACAACAATGAATATTTTATAACCACTTGCTTATTTTGAAATATTTGCGTATTTTACCCATAACTATCCACATTAATCAAATCAACCCTTGCTATTTCAAAATAATAAATAGAGAAAATTAAATTTCATTAATAATAAGTTGGGATCTTACAAGTTCAGTGCGGAGTGATGGTTCTAGAAAGATATTTTTAGATTCCTCACTATTTCGTAAAATAGTGTTTGAATAATTATAACGAGGACTTATTTGAGTGTGGATATTATCAGAAGACAATATTTGTATTTAAACTCACGGTATGTGTTGTCGTATTTTGCACGACAATTGTATTATTGAAGTTGTAGTTTGCTTTCTGTACCATGTATTTGGCGACTCAGAATGAGTGTTGTATACCTATTTTGGGGGCGTCACAGATAGTCCTTCTCTACAACCAGTAGCATTGTAGGCCATTGATGGATCTCTACTCTTAGGTATGCTTGTATTTACTCAACAAACAAGTTAAAGAGTACTGCTTTGATACCAATTGAGAATCCAATAATAATCTAGAAGGGGGTTGGATAGATTATTACAAATTAAAAAATTATCTTAGGCCTTTTTGATTTTTTAGATAATTAATTTGCAGTGTTAGAAATTAATATGCAAGACAGTAAAAATTCAATCACACAATATACAGAGATTTGTCTGGTTCACAACATACATCCTAGGTATGTTGCTACGTCCAGTCTCAAGTTCCTCGCCAGAACTTGAGATCCTATTACTATCAGTAATAAATACTATCAGGAATAAACATGTGAATGATATTCCTATTTAATATATGATTTGATTATAATTTATATGTGAATGAATATGCAAGTATGCTTGCATTAAGAAAAGCTGTAAAGTCCTTTGATAGATAATAGAAGTATATGTACAAGGACTTAGAATGAATTGATCAAATATGTTAGGTTGATCCTATATAAGCAAAACAACTTTGTAAAGTCCTTAAAAAGAAATGATGTACAAGGACTATAAATATAGAAAGGTCAAACTTGTTAGGTTGATCTTATGATGTAATAGATAGGCTTGTCTGATCGTCGAGCACTGCACCAGAAGTCGTAGTCTGCTAAGAGAGTCGAGGTCAACTCGAGAGCTATCGAGGCAGAATAGGAGTATGCAAGATAGTAGATCTCGGAGTTCGTAGACTTCCAGGGGAAACGAAGAATGATCGTAGTGTGTCAAGTAGAGCTTCCTCAGGATCATAGTATGTTGAGGAAGTCATGATCAGAATCGTAGAGACAACCTGCCTACGAGCCGACTGGTCATCTGTCGAAGCCAAGTCAGAAAAATTGACTACACTCGGAGTCGTAGAGTCCACTGATGCCGAAGCTATGTCAAGGATCATAGACTACACCCTGAGTTCTTAGAGTCCATTGATTACATGCAGAGATCGTAGTCGAGCAAGATTAGATGAAGACAACAAGCACAAGGCAAAAATCGTAGAGTGTCAAGATCTGATCTCGGGATCGTAGTGTCTGCACAAGCCGAAGCTGAATCGTAGAATGCAGAACTATGACCTCAACAGAAATGCTCACAATGCCAAGGTTGAATCGTAGAACATATACGGTTCTCAACAAATGAGCACTCCCAGAATATCCAAAGGAACGAAGCCTCTGGTTCAAGCTACAAGCTACATCCAAGGAAACCAAAGAGCACTCAACGAATGACATGCATGCTAACAGAAGATCTAAGCACCAACCCAATCAGCATCAAGATTGAGTTGTAAGGTCATTCGTGATGAAGTCTTCCACAAGGAGATCCAAAGAAGACTTTTGGTCGACTAAGGAAAGTCGCCTAATGCGAGAGCTATCAAGGAATAGAAGATAACGATCTTGGAAGCAACCAAGATCGTAGTGTTCTGCCAAACAAAGAAGGAACCGATGGAAGGTGAACCAAGATCTTGGTCATCAAGAGCAAGGCTAAAGTGATTAAGTGCGGTGGTCGGTTCATTGATGATAAGAGAACGGGAGATCACAAGGAGAAAGCAAGATGGACGCGCCACAAATCTGAAGTGTCTTGATAATCAGAAGGGGACCAGAGCAAGGAATTAGGCCATCAGTCTCTAAGAACAATCGAAGCAAACAGAAGTATTGAAGAACTACACAATACAAGGAAGAGTTGTTCTACATTGAAGATCCAATCAACACTCTTCAACATCGTAGTGTTAACTCTACCAGTCAATGAGCAACACTCAACAAGACACTACGATCAGGTCCTTGAAGTCGTGCATCAGAATCGTAGAGTTCGAATAGTTGAAGACTGAAGCATTGGCAAAGGTTCAATCTGAAGGGTAATATTCGGACAAGTTCTTATTGAGAGCATCGATGCAATAGGACAACCTCTGATCGAGAAATCAGAAAGAGGAAATAAAGTCTTCAACCTGCCCAAGACATTAAAGTGATACATCTGACAAGGTAGGTGAAACAGTAGACTGCAGCATCAGAAAAAGTATGACATGTCACATCAAGTAGTCTACCTCAAGCAACTCGAGATCTGTGAAAATATTTGAATAGCCTTTAACGGCTACTTTCCAATGGAAGGATTGGAAAGGAGTATAAATCTAGAAGAGCTTCAAAGATCGAAGGTTGTTGGAGTTCTTGAGAGTTTGGAAGGTGGTGGTGATCTAAACCATGTGAGATAGTGAGTCCGAAGGCACACTCTACGATCCACCAAGAACACTCAGAAGTCAGAAAAAGAAAGAAGTTGAAGTGTGAGTTCTACTATATAGAAGTGAGAGTTCTACTACATGAAGAGTGTTCTGAACTGCCGAGAGAAAGAAGAGCATCATGTCATCTTGATGTCCATCATGGGAAGACTCTAAGTACTGATAGAAGAGAGCCACGATCATCTTAGCAAGTCCATCATGAGAAGGCATCAAGTAGCAAGAAAGGAGATCACAAAAGCCATCTTGGTGTCAAGCATGAGAAAGCTTCTAAGTATCTAACAGGAGAGCTTATAGTCATCTTAGAAGCTTATCATGTGCAGCCATCAAGTACCAAGGAGAAGGATCTTTAAGACAGTTCATAAAGGGGTCATCCGAAGTGGTTGAGTAACCGAAGAAGCTGAGCATCATATACCACTCAGCTGCACTTCAAGGATGATCAAGCTAAGCTGTTAAGAATAGAATGTTCAGAGCATGAAGACATCTTAGCATCTCAGTACCGACTCCAACAACAACAAACAAACAACTCAACAAAGCCAGGGCCTGAGGGATCCTTGTCCGAAGGGACTAAACGAAGCTGAGGGCACGAGGGTCCTTGTCGGGAGGGACTAAACGAAGTTCCAAGCTCTCATTGGCTTCAAGAGTTCCTAGGGAACTAGAGGAGTCCCAAGTGTCACTGGGCTCAAGAGTTCTTAGTGAATCAAGTTCCAAGGTCACGGCCTCAAGGAATCTTAGTGATTCGTGGTGCCGCCCTTCCTTAGTGGAAATCCTGCTAGTTGAAAGCAGAAGAGTGGATTAGGAGCTTGAGTCTCTGAACCACTTAAAACCTCTTGTGTCTTTTATATTATGTCATTTACCTTATGTACTATAACTGCTATAACTGATGTGTATGTTTTAACTGCTTACAACCAAACTAACTCTACGAACAATGTATGTATGATTATGAATATATCAATGAAGGAGATCTTTTACTTATTCCGCTGTGCTTGAAAAGATTCTTAAGTTTGTCATATGTTAATTTAATATCTATACAAAATAATAGAGAAAAGAATTTGAAATAAAATGATTTATTCAACCCCCCCTTCTAGATCTATTGTGTCTACTGGGAACTAACAAATACTCCTTCAACGTGCATGCAGAGAAACTTTTACAAAGTTTTATAGACAAACTTTCAACTATTAATAATTACCTATCTTAGACAGCAAGCTCTCAGCTCCCTCCTCAAGCTTAGTTGTACTTTTTTTTTGAGTTCAGTTCTATTTTATGATCTAGTTTTTGAAACAACAATCTCTTTCTCTCCTCACAAGTTCACTAGAGACCCAACTCCCTGCTGACCTCTCTAAGACTCTGGTTTTGGTCGAATAATTACTCATCTTTCTCATAGGTACATAAAATTAACTAACTCTAACCTTTTCCTTTTTTACAAAAGATTTTACAACAATGTGCTTCTTAAATAAGCAGATAAAATTTAGTACAGATATAAAAGTTTAAATAACTTTTATATTTAAGGCTTCTCAAATAAGCAAATATCAGTTAAAAATCAAATATATTTATAAAAGTTCAAAGACTTTTATACTTGAGAAAATATGTTTCTTTGTAAGCAGATAGTAATTTATGTTTTGATCAAATAATGCTTTTGTGTAAGAAAATATGTAAATTATGCACTGTTATAAAAGTTTAAATAACTTTTATATTTTGTGTGAAAAATGCTTCTTGAATAAGCAAATATATCAATTTTAGCTTTAGCTCAAAAATGCTTATGTATAAGCACATATATAGTTTAATGCAAAATTATAAAGAATTTGTTTCTATGGGTTAAACAGATATAACTTTAAGTTCAGATATAAAAGTTTAAATAACTTTTATATTTAGAGTGAAAATGCTTTTGAGTAAGCAGATAAGTTGTTTTAAGTTTTGAATCAAATATATATGCTTCTAGTTAAGCAAATATATTCACTTAAGTTTGTGAAATAAAAGTTTAAATAACTTTTATATTATGCAACAAGTTTTTTATGAATAAAGGAATTTATGATCAAATGCTTGTGATGACAGATATCAAGTATAATAAATAAATCATTTAAGCAATACTTGATATAACAAATATATTTGTTTAACTCAGATAATACTCCCTTCGTCCCTAATTATTTGACGTTTTAGAGTTTTTCATTAGTCCCTTATTATTTGACGTTTGTTCAAATCTAAGAGAATTAATGATAATTTTTCTAATATTACCCCTCATTACTCTACCTATTTTTTGATACTTTAAACTCTTTCTCTCTCCTTATCCTTATAAAACTCTTCTTATCCCTACAAAAGATTTAAGGGTATTATAGACAATTGAGTACTATATTTAATGCTTTTCAATCATTATCTTAATTCTTGTGTCCAACTCTAAAACGTCAAATAATTAGGGACGGAGGGAGTATATAATAATATTTTATCTATTATGTGACTGGTTATAAATAAAGTCACTTAGCACTATAAGTAATCGTACGGTTCGATTTCCTCATTTAAGAGGAATATCTTCGTAGCCTTGCGGTGTCTAAGTATGACAGAATTTATAGTTTCACAATTAGTATTTGTATAAATATTGTCGATAGATCACTTAGATTTTTAAATCCACTTCGGACGATTCACTCTTTTTGAAGGAATATCTCAGTGTCGTTTTGAACTATCAAGTGTATATCTATTTTATAATATTTATATAAATAATATCAATAAAAAGTCACTTAGTACTATAAGGAATCGTACGGTTCGATTTTCTCACCTTAGAGGAATATCTCCGTAGCCTTTCGGCATCTAAGTATAACTTTTTATTTGATAAATAGATGAAATATATATATATATATATAAATTGTGTATAATAATTTATATTCGTATATTTATAAATATAAACAAGTAAGAGATAATTCAAATAACGTATCTCATTTATTTGGACCAATTTTCTCTTCCCAAACAATCAGAACTTTGGCAAAAAGAGATAGAAAGCTTTAGAGAGAGAGTATGTAGGCAAGGAGTAAGTTTTTCTTTTCAAGTGATTGACAAATTGAAAATGAAAGAAAAGCCCTCTATTTATAGATTTTTTAGGTTGGGGGCAAAATGGTAATTTTAAATTTTATTTTTAAGATCAATGGCTAAGATTGCTTGGATTTAAAAATAATGATCCAGATGAATTAATGGAGCACACATATTGCCAACTTATCTTCCGAAATGTTTTCACTTTCAGTCCATTGAAAATTTTAGCTTCCAAAGAGTAATCATGCTCATTAATATTAAAGACAACTCATGGACTCATTTAATGCTTAATTCCTCTCATAATAGACAACTTAGTTCATGCACGAAATAGACAAGCCCTTGTCCCAAAATAAATGTCTCACACATTTGATTTTCTGGCACATGCACCATTCTTTTAAACCTTTATTTAATGCTCCTTATGCATGATATGATTATATATATATATATATATATATATATATATATATATATATATATATATATATATATAGTAGGATCGGTCCAGGACTTCCTAATTTAGGACTAAAATTCGGACCTTTTTTTTTTTTTTTTTTAAAATAACTAAAAATAAATAAATAAATAATTATGAAACTTGAATTATTACATAATACAGTGTTTTAGGTGTGATTTGGATACATATAACAAAACATGTCTGTACTGTGAGTGTAACGCCCCCAAAATTAGGTATACGTCACCCATCTTGGGTCGCCACTTACATGGTACATAAATTCAAATACAACTTACTAATATAATCGTGTGTACAATACGACATAAATCGTGAGTTTGAATACAAATTTTGTCTACTAGATATTATACAAACTCAAAAGGAGTCCTCATTACAACTATTATCACACTATTTCACGTAATAGTGAGGACTACTAATGCTATCCTCTCGACCATTACTTCGTTCCCCGACTCGTCTCGGCTATGTTCTCATTTCTCGAAGAGAACAAGTGAAAGAAAGGGTGAGCTCAACTAGCCCAAGAAGAAATATTATGACTAAGATAATGCGTAATAAATTATCATTAGCCTTCAACAAATGTTAAACCGATAAAATACAATAGACAACCAGTTTAATCTGCAATGGAATAAGCAATCCATTAAAAGAGTCAAGTAGAGAATAAAGTCTACTATCTTTTAGGTTTTAAAAGGTTTTCATCAATTTTTATCACGAGACTCAAATTTTAATAATAAACCACCACATCTAATCATCCTCGCATTCACTGGCCAAGGATTTTCATCAAATTATCAATGGTCATGACTATACCGAATCACCCCCGGTCATAATCATACCAAAAACTATCCATCACCGCATTACATGTGCCACCGAGGACTTTTGTCACATCATTTATATCAAGTCATGATTATACCGAATGATCCTCGGTCATAATCATACTAAGTTCATCTATGCACGTAAGCCAAAGATAACATAATATAACATGAGGATGATGACAATGACATAGTAATTCAATAAAATAAGTTCAAGAATTATTTAATCCATGAATTATTAACGCCCAAATTGTCAACATGATAATCTTTGCTTTCGTAGAGTAAAATTCAATAATGATCGAAGAATATTTCCATGAAAAGATATGGATGAAACGCAAATATCAAGGATATTCTACTAATTTCATGGAGTATATAAGTCAAAGTTTTAACCAACTGGGTATAATAAAGAATGGAATAACAAAAGAAATCACCATGCATGCGCAGATTGTGATGACAGACAAAGTTATTCAATGTAATAATAATAACGGAACAAAGTCGTGAAATTCACACCGGCAGTGATGTTCCAATGTAATAATAAAGATGGAACTGATCCGGTGTAAAACACACGATAGGATATTCCAACAGAATGTAATGATAAAGACGGAACCAGTGTCCTGTAAAACACATGCATGTGATGTTCCAATGTAATAATAAAAAGTAACTGTGTCCGGTAAAAAACACATGCATGTGATGTTCCAAATGTAATAATAGAAGAATGTCACCAAGTATATAGGTAAATCATGTATACAAAGTTATTCCAATGTAATAATAAGCAATGGAATAACATAAGGATTTCACCAAGTATAGGGTATGCCACAGTATACAAAGTTATGTATAGGGTATGCCACTTTTACAAAAGTTATTCCAATGTAATAATAAGTGAATGGAATAATAAAGTTCTCTTCAAGAAGAAAGAATAACACCCTCACCGTAAAAGAACTGAATATAGAAGTAGTGAAGTAAAGTATAATACTCTTCTTCTTTCTATAATTTTCTCTATAGCTTTCTCTATAATTTCTCTCTAGAGTTTCAATGAATTCGTAAGAAAATAATGAAGGAATGAGCTTCTATTTATAGGAAAATGGAATGCATAGTAATTAATCCATGAACGGTCCAGATTGATTTATTTTAATCTCGACGGTCCATATTTAAAGAAAAATCTTTTAAATAAAATATAATATATTCTATTTATATAAAAACATTTTACTATGCAAACACTATGCAATACTATGCAAAAAACACTATGCAAAAAAACACTATGCAACACTATGCATAATAAAATATAATATATTCTATTTATGTAATAACTTTAATAAAGTATTCTATTTTATATAAAAGATGTTTCGCTTTTATTACGTTAATAATAATAATAAAACAACGCGTCATTATCGATATAATAATTCATATTATTAATCGACAATAATGGAATCAAACCGAGTGACTTCTCACATAAGCATCAATAATCAATACTGTGCTACTATGCAACCACACGACATCGTCTTTTTTTACTACCGAAAGTAGTTCAATAAGAACCACGGTAAAACTTCCGCCGTTATTTCAATAAAATATTTTGTCGTTTTCTCAATCCGACAATAATTTCATTGTAGGGTCCACCAATGATTGAGTCAGTTGCATTTAATATTCCCCGCTAAATCGAATATTCTCCCACCAATCGAATATAATATAACCACTGCATACTTTGCAAAATTTATGAATACTACCCACAACTATAATATTATCTCAAATTCACACCATAATATTAAAAATTATTTCGACAAAATTTAAATCTTTATTGATAAAATCTGGGGTCTCACAATCTCCCCTCCTTATGGAATTTCTCCCTCGAAATTGTGGTACGACTGTATGATAAAGAGATGAGGATACCTTGAATACCTTTATCGCTTAAAAATATTAAATTCATCTTTGAAATCGCCAAAGCTATTCATTAACAATTCATCTTTGCACTACAAAGCTAAAGATATACAATCAGAAACCAATAATGCCGAGACGCAACTTAATAGTATCACGACCACTTAATTATCCATGCACCAATCGCCAAGGATATTCGTGTTTTCAATTACTACCATGATTATACCGAATAATCCTTGGTCATAATCATACCAAGTCTATCAATGCACTACTACCAAAGATGACTTTTACCACATCCATGAATTAATATTTCATTCACGAGACTCAAATTTCAATAATTAATTCATATCATCGAATCATCCTCGCACTCTGTGCCAAGGATATTCATTAGTATCACGACCACAAATTATCCATGCACTACTACCAAAGATAATTGTGTATTCATTAAGATTATCACGACCAATAAATTATCCAAGCACTACTACCAAAGATAATGTGTATTCATTAAGATCACGACCACAAATTATCCATGCACTACTACCAAAGATAATCGTGTATTCATTAGTATCACGACCACAAATTATCCATGCACACTACTACCAAAGATAATTGTGTATTCATTAGTATCACGACCACAAATTATCCACGACTACTACCAAAGATAATTGTGTATTCATTAAGATATCACGACCACAAATTATCCATGCACTACTACCAAAGATAATTGTGTTTTCAATTACTTGTTATGATTATACCGAACAATCCCTGGTCATAATCATACCAAGTCCATCTATGCACTACTGAGCCATGTATGACTTTCAACATAATATAAGCAATGAGGATAATGATATAAAGAATCAATCAAATGAAATAAAGGATAAATATTAAACATTTATAATATAATTTATCCAGATTCAAGAATATCCCCATGTTATCAATCACTTAATAATCTCATAATCTAATATCATTAATATTATAACAATATTTTAATCATTTCTTAAATTTATAAATAATTTTTCTTAATTGTTTACGTTTTACCATATAATGCATTTAATCATTCAAAAATGCCATACTCATAAGATATCATCACCAATTATCAAATCTCTCAAAAAAATATGCATATACTCTATATAGGATTCTCTAGCCATAATATCCTATTTTCAACTTTTTACTTCACATAACATATTTAACTCATATGTTCGTCACTAAACTATTTTCATGAAAAATACCAAATCAGTCCCAAAAATATTTCTTTTCTGGGATTTAGCATAATATAGTCCCATAATGAAAATATATTTTTCTCGGAATTTTTAAAATTCATTTACTATTTTTCAAAAATCAATTTCTAATTAATTCCTTAAGAAATTAGCTACCTCAAGTTTAACTCCAAAATTCCCAAATTTTGGCAGGACCTTACACATGTTGACGTGAGCTTCTAGTTTAAATTTCATTGTCATCGGAGTTATAGAACTCGGTTATAGTTTAAATCGGAAAAACTTAAATATTGAAAAGAGTCATAACTTGCTCATTTTAAGTCGAGAATGAGCTCATTTTTGGACAGGAGATACTTTATACCATATAACTTCATGTCCCTAAAGGCCAGAATTTTTCTCATAATTTAAGTGGCCGAAACAGCCCTTAAAGTTTCTGGGCAGTAGCATTTTTGAAATTTACAGCTTTGGCCTCCTTTGCTAAAATCAGTCCACACAAAAATCTACAATACCTTTTCCAGTAATTCCACTTGGATTAGTTAGGTAACTCATAGATCTAACTCTAGGACTTGACCACATTCAAAAATTCAAAATATAATAAGAGATATGGTCAATTGAATTTCATGTTACGTTTTTCACCAAAATCGATTTTCAACTCTTTGTGATTTCTAAGAAACTTTCATGTTTTTACATACTAACCAACATAACTCATCATAAAACTTACTAATACCACGAATACCCATGATTTTCATTATTCCAATGCTTTTATTATGACTTTCATCATAAACCACGAAGTCGCTCATTTAGTTGAAGAAATATTTGAGGGTTTAAGAAATGGGGTTTTTATCTTTGGGTCAATACAAAATTCGATTTCACGCCTAGGGTAGGCTAGGAAATCTTCAAGAATACGTCAAGAAATTTATTAATGATAGAAATATCATTCAAAATCATTATTTTATTCAAGACTTGGATAAGACGTCACATTGATACCAAACTGTGACTTCTATCCCTTAACCTAGATAACACCTCACAATGATACCTATAAACTTGCCATCTTCATTCACGATGTCGCCACTGAAAGTCCGGCTCGGTGCATTCCACACAAGGAAGTCAACAACGAAAGGTTCGGGCTCTTTACTTATAGCTTGATATGACAATGATTAATTTTAGGGTTTGGTTACTTTGAATTAGGTAACAGGTTGTTATAAATATAAAAGCTAACAACCTTATTTAAAAGCATGATGAGTAGTTAACCAATTGATTCCAAAAAATCAAAGGCAAGTATTTTCAAAGAGATAAGATTGATGTGTAACGTGAAAGTTTCGATTTGAATCAACAAGATTTATAAATGTGGAGGTAACGAAGGTTTCTCCCAACTAAGTTTAAACAGATAAATCAAAGTCCAATTTCTCCGAGTCAAATTTAAACGTTGAACGCAACTAGGTGAAATAAAAGAGTGGGTAGAATCGGTATCTAACACGGTATAGACTTGCAAGAGCTTATGATTAACTTACCGGTGATAATTTTATTCGTGTTCCTCGTCACGAAAAAAACGCTCTCTTAAAACCATCGGCTTTGGTTTGTCGGGATGACCTTTGGTGCCTCCATCCTAGTTGAATTTGTCTTGAGAAACGCACAAAATCGAGCTAAGTGACCTTTCTTCCACAATTATAACATGCTTTGGATGGCATGGCGCAGTGATTCGGACCGATGTGTCCCTCTCCTCCGCATTTGAAGCATATAATAGGTGGTCCTTCTCCTTCCTTAACAACAAAAGTCTTTGGTGCCGACGTCTTTCCATCATTGTTGAATCTCCTTTTCTTGAAATGTCCATTCTTATTGTTTTGGCCCCGATTACCACCAAGTGGTTACCATATCCGGCCCGTTGATTCCCTCCATGCTTGTTGTCACCGCTTGATGACTACTCATTTGGTATTATAATTTTCTTGGCTACTTTCTTTTAGTTGGGTTGACTCGTTATCGCGCTCCACTAATTGAGCCCTATTTACAACATCCGAATAAAAACACGGTTTATGAGAAATAAGATGTTGACGTATCTCCGCTTCAAACCTCTTAAAAACATTCGCCACCATTCTCTTCATTATCTACCAAGTGGGACGAAACCGTGATAACTCCGCAAACTTTTGCCTCGTATTGCGATTACTGGCCATATTGTTTTGTTCCAACTTGATAAACTCCACCTCCTTCATGTGGCGAATACTTTCGTGAAAGTATTTGTCGTTGAATGACTCCTGGAACTTCTCCCAAGATATCTTCAAGACAAAGAAGTTGAGTACGTTTTTACCGATTCCCACCAAGAATCCGCCTCCGCCGCAACATAAAGCGTGCAAAGGAACCTTTTGCTCCTCGGAGCATCCCAAGACATCAAATATCTTGGTAATGCTTTATCCATGCTTCCGCCGTAAGTGGTTTTGGCTCTCCCTTAAACTCCGGTGGTCCCTCCTTGAATTGTTTAGCGGTGACCACTTCACCAGAGTTTTCCGTGTTTCCACCTACGTTTTGGACAGGAGTCGCTTTCGCCCGATGTTGCATGAATTCTAAAAACCTCTTAAACGTACCGTCGTTAGTCAATTGATCAGTGTTGTTGTTTACAGGAGGATTATCGCCATCCTGTTGTACATTGTCCTGATTATTGATCTGTGGAGAATCAACAGTCTCCTGTGCTCCATTGCTATTCTCAACATTCTCGGATGCCATTTTCAAACACTGCCACAAAATAAGGGTTAATTAACATATCACATATTATCCCTATACTCTGACCGACCAATTAAATACCAAATAAATTTAGGTAGGTCATACTAGCGAAAGGAATTCCGTCTCTCCCTCCTAGTACTATTCTCACATCTTAGCCAGGATCATATCCTAAGCTCGATACCAACCGTAACGCCCCAAAATTAGGTATACGCCACCCATCTTGGGTCGCCACTTACATGGTACATAAATTCAAATACAACTTACTAATATAATCGTGCAGGTACAATACGACATAAATCGTGAGTTTGAATACAAATTTTGTCTACTAGATATTATACAAACTCAAAAGGAGTCCTCATTACAACTATTATCACACTATTTCACGTAATAGTGAGGACTACTAATGCTATCCTCGGACCATTTACTGCTCCCCGACTCGTCCAAGCCTATGTTCTCATTTCTGAAGAGAACGGTGAAAGAAAGGGTGAGCTCAACTAGCCCAAGAAGAAATATTATGACTAAGATAATGCGAGAATAAATTATCATTAGCCTTCAAACAAATGTTAAACCGATAAAATACAATAGACAACCAGTTTAAGCTGCAGCAATGAATAAGCAATCCATTAAAAGAGTCAAGTAGAGAATAAAGTCTACTATCTTTTAGGTTTTAAAAGGTTTTCATCAATTTTTATCACGAGACTCAAATTTTAATAATAAACCACCACATCTAATCATCCCCGCACTACACGGTCAAGGATTTTCATCAAATTATCAATGGTCATGACTATACCGAATCACCCTCGGTCATAATCATACCAAAAACTATCCATCATCGCATTACTGCCATCGAGGACTTTTGTCACATCATTTATATCAAGTCATGATTATACCGAATGATCCTCGGTCATAATCATACTAAGTTCATCTCTATGCACGTAAGCCAAAGATAACATAATATAACATGAGGATGATGACAATGACATAGTAATTCAATAAAACAAGTTCAAGAATTATTTAATCCATGAATTATTAACGCCCAAATTGTCAACATGATATTGTTTCAGAGAGTAAAAATTCAATAATGATCAAGAATATTTCCATGAAAAAAGATATGGATGAAACGCAAATATCAAGGATATTCTACTAATTTCATGGAGTATAGAAGTCAAAGTTTTAACCAACTGGGTATAATAAAGAATGGAATAACAAAAGAAATCACCATGCATGCGGTGCTTCAGATGACAAAGTTATTCCAACAGTAATAATAATAACGAAACGAAGTCGTGAAATTCACACCGAATGTGATGTTCCAATGTAATAATAAAGATGGAACCGGATCGGTGTAAAACACATGAGATAGGATATTCCAACAGAATGATAAAGGCGGAACCAGTCGGTGTAAAAACACATGACATGTGATGTTCCAATGTAATAATAAAAAAAGTAACCAGTCGGTGTAAAACACATGCATGAGGATGTTCCAATGAGAATAATAGAAGAATGTCACCAAGTATAGGGTAAAAGCATGATACAAAAGTTATTCCAATGTAATAATAAGCAATGGAATAACATAAGGATTTCACCAAGTATAGGGTATGCCGCGTGATACAAAGTTATGTATAGGGTATGCCACTTTTACAAAAGTTATTCCAATGTAATAATAGTGAATGGAATAATGAAGTTCTCTTCAAGAAGAAAGAATAACACCCTTACCGTAAAAAGAACTGAATATAGAAGTAGTGAAGTAGCAGAATACTCTTCTTCTTTCTATAATTTTCTCTATAGCTTCTCTCTATAATTTCTCTCTCTGAGTTTCAATGAATTCGTAAGAAAATAATGAAGGAATGAGCTTCTATTTATAGGAAAATGGAATGCATAGTAACTAATCCATGAACGGTCCAGATTGATTTACTTTAATCGACGGTCCATATTTAAAGAAAATCTTTTAAATAAAATATAATATATTCTATTTATATAAAAACATTTTACTATGCAAACACTATGCAATACTATGCAAAACACTATGCAAAACACTATGCAACACTATGCATAATAAAATATAATATATTCTATTTATGTAATAACTTTAATAAAGTATTCTATTTTATATAAAAGATGTTTCGCTTTTATTACGTTAATAATATGAATAAAACAAAACGTCATTATCGATATAATAATTCATATTATTAATCGACAATAATGGAATCAAACCGAGTGACTTCTCACATAAGCATCAATAATCAATACCGTGTGCTATTATGCAACCACACGTACGACATCGCATTTTTTACTACCGAGTAGTTCAACAAAGAATCACGGTAAAACTTCCGCCGTTATTTCAATAAAATATTTTTTGTCTTTTCTCAATCCGACAATAATTACATTTATGGGTCCACCAATGATTGAGTAGTTATATTTAATATTCCCCGCTAAACCGAATATTCCCCACCAATCGAATATAATATAACCACTGCATACTTTGCAAAATTTATGAATACTACCCACAACTATAATATTATCTCAAATTCACACCATAATATTAAAAATTATTTCGACAAAATTTAAATCTTTATTGATAAAACTGGGGTCTCACAATCTCCCTCCTTATGGAATTTCGCCCTCGAAATTAGGGTACGCATACACAGTATGATAAAGAGATGAGGATACCTTGAATACCTTTATCGTTTAAAAATATTAAATTCATCTTTGAAATCGCCAAAGCTATTCATTAACAATTCATCTTTGCACCTACAAAGCAAAGATATACAATCAGTAAAACCAATAATCTTTGACGCAGCGACTTAATAGTATCACGACCACACTAATTATCCATGCATTAATCGCCAAGGATATTCGTGTTTTCAATCTGATACCATGATTATACCGAATAATCCTTGGTCATAATCATACCAAGTCTATCAATGCACTACTGACCAAAGATGACTTTTTACCACATCCATGAATTAATATTTCATTCTTTGAGACTCATTTCAATAATTAATTCATATCATCGAATCATCCTCGCACTACTGAGCCAAGGATATTCATTAGTATCACGACCACAAATTATCCATGCACTACTACCAAAGATAATTGTGTATTCATTAAGATATCCGACCACAAAATTATCCAACACTACTACCAAAGATAATTGTGTATTCATTAGTATCACGACCACAAATTATCCATGCACTACTACCAAAGATAATTGTGTATTCATTAGTATCACGACCACAAATTATCCATACACTACTACCAAAGATAATTGTGTATTCATTAGTATCACGACCACAAATTATCCATGCACTACTACCAAAGATAATTGTGTTTTCAATTACTGTTATGATTATACTTAGAACAATCCTCGGTCATAATCATACCAAGTCCATCTATGCACTACTTCTGCCACGAGATGACTTTCAACATAATATAAGCGTGAGGATAATGATATAAAGAATCAATCAAATGAGATAAAGGATAAATATTAAACATTTATAATATAATTTATCCAGATTCAAGAATATCCCCATGTTATCAATCACTTAATAATCTCATAATCTAATATCATTAATATTATAACAATATTTTAATCATTTCTTAAATTTATAAATAAATTTTTTCTTAATTGTTTACGTTTTACCATATAATGCATTTAATCATTCAAAAATGTCATACTCATAAGATATCATCACCAATTATCAAATCTCTCAAAAAATATGCATATACTCTATATAGGATTCTCTAGCCATAATATCCTATTTTCAACTTTGTTACTTCACATAACATATTTAACTCATATGTTCGTCACTAAACTATTTTCATGAAAAATACCAAATCAGTCCCAAAAATATTTCTTTTCTGGGATTTAGCATAATATAGTCCCATAATGAAAATATATTTTTCTCGGAATTTTTAAAATTCATTTACTATTTTTCAAAAATCAATTTCTAATTAATTCCTTAAGAAATTAGCTACCTCAAGTTTAACTCCAAAAATTCCCAAATTTTGGCAGGACCTTACACATGTTGACGTGAGCTTCTAGTTTAAATTTCATGGTCATCGGAGTTATAGAACTCCGGTTATAGCATTTTTCGTCGGAAAAACTTAAATATTGAAAGAGTCATAACTTGCTCATTTTAAGTCAGAATGAGCTCATTTTTGGACAGGAGATACTTTATACCATATAACTTCATGTCCCTAAAGGCCAGAATTTTTCTCATAATTTAAGTGGCCGAAACAGCCCCTTAAAGTTTCTGGGCAGTAGCATTTTTGAAATTTACAGCTTTGGCCTCCTTTGCTAAAATCAGTCCACACAAAAATCTACAATACCTTTTCCAGTAATTCCACTTGGATTAGTTAGGTAACTCATAGATCTAACTCTAGGACTTGACCACATTCAAAAATTCAAAATATAATAAGAGATATGGTCAATTGAATTTCATGTTACGTTTTTCACCAAAATCGATTTTCAACTCTTTGTGATTTCTAAGAAACTTTCATGTTTTTACATACTAACCAACATAACTCATCATAAAACTTACTAATACCACGAATACCCATGATTTTCATTATTCCAATGCTTTTATTATGACTTTCATCATAAACCACGTAAAATTTATTCATTTAGTTGAAGAAATATTTGAGGGTTTAAGAAATGGGTTTTTGTCTTTGGGTCAATACAAAATTCGATTTCACGCTCTAGGGTAGGCTAGGAAATCTTCAAGAATACGTCAAGAAATTTATTAATGATAGAAATATCATTCAAAATCATTACTCTTATCAAGACTTGGATAGTACGTCACATTGATACCAACTGTGACTTCTATCCCTTAACCTAGATAACACCTCACAATGATACCTATAAACTTGCCATCTTCATTCACGATCGTCGCCCTCTGAGAGAAAGTCCGGCCCGGTGCATTCCACACAAGGAAGTCAACAACGAAAGGTTCGGGGCTCTTTACTTATGGCTTGATATGACAATGATTAATTTTAGGGTTTGGTTACTTTGAATTAGTATAACAGGTTGTTATAAATATAAAAGCTAACAACCTTACGAAAAAAGCATGATGAGTAGTTAACCAATTGATTCTAAAAAATCAAAGGCAAGTATTTTCAAAGAGATAAGATTGACGAAGTAGCGTGAAAGTTTCGATTTGAATCAACAAGATTTATAAGCGAGTGGAGGTAACGAAGGTTTCTCCCAACTAAGTTTAAAGAGATAAATCAAAGTCCAATTTCTCCGAGTCAAATTTAAACGTTGAACGCAACTAGGTGAAATAAAAGAGTGGGTAGAACCGGTATCTAACACGGTATAGACTTATGCAAGAGCTTATGATTAACTTACGGTGATAATTTTATTCGGGTTCCTCGTCACGAGAAAAAAAACGCTCTCTTAAACTCATCGGCTTTGGTTTGTCCGGGACGACCTTTGGTGCCTCCATCCTAGTTGAATTTGTCTTGATGAACGACAAAATCGAGCTAAGTGACCTTCTCTTCCACAATTATAACATGCTTTGACGGCATGGTATGATTCGGATCGATGTGTCCCTCTCCTCCGCATTTGAAGCATATAATAGGTGGTCCTTCTCCTTCCTTAACAACAGTCTTTGGTCTTGACGTCTTTCCATCATTGTTGAATCTCCTTTTCTTGAAATGTCCATTCTTATTGTTTTGGCCACGATTACCACCGGAAGTGGTTACCATATCGGCTTTGTTGATTCCCTCCATGCTTGTTGTCACCGCTCGATGACTACTACTCACCCGGTATTATAATTTTGCTTGGCTACTTTCTTTTAGTTGGGTTGACTCGTTATCGCGCTCCACTAATTGAGCCCTATTTACAACACATCGAATAAAAACACGGTTTATGAGAAATAAGATGTTGGCGTATCTCGCTTCAAACCTCTTAAAAACATTCGCGCCATTCTCTCTTCATTATCTACCAAGTGGGGATATAAACCGTGATAACTCCGCAAACTTTGCCTCGTATTGCGAATTACGGTCATATTGTTTTGTTCCAACTTGATAAACTCCACCTCCTTCATGTATGGCGAATACTTTCGGGAAAGTATTTGTCGTTGAAGCGACTCTGGAACTTCTCCCAAGATATCTTGAGACAAATGAGGTTGAGTACGTTTTACCGATTCCTACCGATGTCGCCTCTCGCGCTTGACATAAAGGCGGCAAAGGAACCTTTTGCTCCTCGGAGCATCCCAAGACATCAAATATCTTGGTAATCTGCTTTATCCATGCTTCCGCTTGAAGTGGTTTTGGCTCTCCCTTAAACTCCGGTGGTCCCGGCTCCTTGAATTGTTTAGCCGCGCCCCAAAAATTAGGTATCGTCACCCATCTTGGGTGCGCCACTTACATGGTACATAAATTCAAATACAACTTACTAATAATAGCGTAGGTATGCAATACGACATAAAGCATGAGTTTGAATACAAATTTTGTCTACTAGATATTATACAAACTCAAAAAGAGTCCTCATTACAACTATTATCATACTTATTTCACGAGAATAGTGAGGACTACTAATCTTATCCTCTACGGACCATTACTTACGTTCCCAGGCTCGTCCGGCTATGTTCTCATTTCACGAAGAAAACGGTGAAAGAAAAGGGTGAGCTCAACTAGCCCGATGAAATATTATGACTAAGATAATGCGAGAATAAATTATCATTAGCCTTGTGATGTTAAGCGATAAAATCTGATAAACAACCGGTTTAAGCTGCGGTGGAATAATGATCCATTAAAAAGTCGAGTAGAGAATAAAGTCTACTATCTTTTAGGTTTAAAAGGTTTTCATCAATTTTTATATTTGAGACTCGACAATAAATAAACCACCACATCTAATCATCCCCGTACCACGGTCGAGGATTTTCATCAAATTATCGATGGTCATGACTATAGAATCACCCCTGGTCATAATCATACCAAAAACTATCCATCAATTTGCATTCTGAACCCGCGAGGACTTTTGTCACATCATTTATATCAAGTCGTGATTATCTTAGAATGACCCACAGTCATAATCATACTAAGTTCATCTATCTTGCGTAAGCGAAGATAACATAATATAACATGAGGATGATGACAATGACATAGTAATTCAATAAAACAAGTTCAAGAATTATTTAATCCATGAATTATTAACGTCAAATTGTCGACATGATCTTGTTTCGTGTAGAGTAAAATTCAAGAATGATCGGAAGAATATTTCCATGAAAGATCTTTGGATGAAGCATGAATATCGAGGATATTCTACTAATTTCATGGAGTATAGAAGTCAAAGTTTTAACCATTTGGGTATAATAAAGAATGGAATAACAAAAGAAATCACCGTGCATGCGGTGCTTAGCATGAGGCGAGTTATTCAGCGAGAATAATAATAACGGAACGGTCGGGGTGAAATTCACACTGCAAGCGGGATGTTCAACGAGAATAATAAAGATGGAACGGATCCGGTGTAAAAACGAGATAGGATATTCGAGAATGAATGAAAAAGCGGAACCGGTCAAATTGTAAAAAACACCTTGACGAGGATGTTCAGCGAGAATAATAAAAAGCGGAACCGGTCGGTGTAAAACACCTGTGACAGGATGTTCAGCGAGAATAATAGAAGAATGTCACCAAGTATAGGGTAAGCCAGCGTATCTGAGGTTATTCAAGCCAGAATAATAAGCAATGGAATAACATAAGGATTTCACCAAGTATAGGGTATCTGGCGTATCTGAGTTATGTATAGGGTATGCCACTTTTACGAGTTATTCAGCAAGAATAATAGTGAATGGAATAATGAAGTTCTCTTCAAGAAGAAGAAGAATAACACCCCTACTAGTAAAAAAGGCTGAATATAGAAGTAGTGAAGTAGCGAATACTCTTCTTCTTTCTATATAATTTTTCTCTCTATAGCTTCTCTCTATAATTTCTCTCTACAGAGTTTGATGAATTAAAAGAAAATAATGAAGGAATGAGCTTATTTATAGGAAAATGGAATGCGTAGTAACTAATCCATGAGCGGTCCAGATTGATTTACTTTAATCGGCGGTCCATATTTAAAGAAAAATCTTTTAAATAAAATATAATATATTCTATTTATATAAAAACATTTTTCTTATGCAAACCTTTATGCAATCTTATGCAAAACACTTATGCAAAACACTATTTATCTGACACTATGCGTAATAAAATATAATATATTACATTTATAGAATAACTTTAATAAAGTATTCTATTTTATATAAAAGATGTTTACATTTTATTACGTTAATAATACGAATAAAACAAAAGCGTCATTATCATTATAATAATTCATATTATTAATCGTGATAATGGAATCAAGTGGTGACTTCTCACATAAGCATCGATAATCAATCTGGTGTCTTTCTTATGCGACCACACGTATTCTTGTACTTTTTACTACCAAGTAGTTCAGCGGTAACCACGGTAAAACTTCATAGTTATTTGATAAAAATTTTTGTCGTTTTCTCGATCAAAGCAATAATTACATTGTGGGGGGTCCCTGATGATTGGTAGTTATGCGAATATTCCTGCTAAAGCGAATATTCCCAGGCCAATCGAATATAATATAACCACTTGCATACTTTTGCAAAATTTATAAATACTACCCTGACTATAATATTATCTCAAATTCACACCATAATATTAAAAATTATTTTGACAAAATTTAAATCTTTATTGATAAAATCACGGGGTCTCACTGATCTCCCCTCCTTATGGAATTTAGCCCTCGAAATTAGAAGTGCGATACTGGTATGATAAAGAGATGAGGATACCTTGAATACCTTTATCGTTAAAAATATTAAATTCATCTTTGAAATCTGCGAAGAAGCTATTCATTAACAATTCATCTTTTTGCACTACTGAATTAAAGATATATATTTGTAAAACCAATAATCTTTGAGAGACAGCGACTTAATAGTATCACGACCACGAATTATCCATACACTTTCTTTGGCGAGGATATTCGTGTTTTCAATCTGATCGTGATTATTATAGAATAATGGTGGTTAAATAATCATACCAAGTCTATCGATCATACTTCTGACGAAGATGACTTTTACCACATCCATGAATTAATATTTCATTCTTTGAGACTCATTTCGATAATTAATTCATATCATCGAATCATCCACCCACTGCTAGGCGAGGATATTCATTAGTATCACGACCACAAATTATTTCTGACGAAGATAATTGTGTATTCATTATTATATCCGACCACAAATTATCCATGCACTACGACCGAAGATAATTGTGTATTCATTAGTATCACGACCACAAAAATTATCCAGCACTACGACCGAAAAGATAATTGTGTATTCATTAGTATCACGACCACAAATTATCCATGCACTACGCCCGAAGATAATGTGTATTGTATTCATTATATCACGACCATAAATTAATTATCCGTACAAATTACTACTGACGAAGATAATTGTGTATTCATTAGTATCACGACCACAAATTATCCATACCTCTGACGAAGATAATTGTGTATTCATTAATATCACGACCACAAATTATCCATACCTTTACGAAGATAATTGTGTTTTCAATTCTGGTTATGATTATCAAAACAATCCACAGTCATAATCATACCAAGTCCATCTATCATGCCTTCTGAGCCACGAGATGACTTTCAGCGTAATATAAGCGTGAGGATAATGATATAAAGAATCGATCGAATGAGATAAAGGATAAATATTAAACATTTATAATATAATTTATCCGAGGATTGAGAATATCCCCATGTTATCAATCACTTAATAATCTCATAATCTAATATCATTAATATTATAACAATATTTTAATCATTTCTTAAATTTATAAACAATTTTTCTTAATTGTTTACGTTTTACCATATAATGCATTTAATCATTCAAAAATGTCATACTCATAAGATATCATCACCAATTATCAAATCTCTAAAAAAAAATATGCATATACTCTATATAGGATTCTCTAGCCATAATATCCTATTTTCAACTTTGTTACTTCACATAACATATTTAACTCGTATGTTAAGTAACTAAACTATTTTCATGAAAATACCAAATCAGTCCCAAAAATATTTCTTTTCTGGGATTTAGCATAATATAGTCCCATAATGAAAAATATATTTTCTCGGAATTTTTAAAATTCATTTACTATTTTTCAAAAATCAATTTCTAATTAATTCCTTAAGAAATTAGCTACCTCAAGTTTAACTCAAAAATTCCCAAATCTTGGCAGGACCTTACACATGTTAACGTGAGCTTCTAGTTTAAATTTCATGGTCATCGGAGTTATAGAACTCGGTTATAGCGTTTTAAATCGGAAAAACCTAAATATTGAAATAGTCATAACTTGCTCATTTTAAGTCGAGAATGAGCTCATTTTTGGACAGGAGATACTTTATACCATATACCTTCATGTCCCAAAAAGGCCAGAATTTTTCTCATAATTTAAGTGGCCGAAACAGCCCCTTAAAGTTTCTGGGCGTAGCATTTTTGAAATTTACAGCTTTGGCCTCCTTTGCTAAAATCAGTCCACACAAAAATCTACAACACCTTTTCCAGTAATTCCACTTGGATTAGTTAGGTAACTCATAGATCTAACTCTAGGACTTGACCACATTCAAAAATTCAAAATATAATAAGAGATATGGTCGATTGAATTTCATATTCGTTTTCACCAAAATCGATTTTCAACTCTTTGTGATTTCTAAGAAACTTTCATGTTTTTACATACTAACCAACATAACTCATCATAAAACTTACTAATACCACGAATACCCATGATTTTCATTATTCAATGCTTTTATTATGACTTTCATCATAAACCACGTAAAATTTATTCATTTAGTTGAAGAAATATTTGAGGGTTTAAGAAATGGGTTTTTATCTTTGGGGTCGATACAAAATTCGATTTCACGCTCTAGGGTAGGCTAGGAAATCTTCAAGAATCGTCAAGAAATTTATTAATGATAGAAATATCATTCAAAAGCTATTACTCTTATCCAAGACTTGGATAGATATCGTCACATTGATACCAGCTGTGACTTACATCCTTAACTAGATAACACCTCACTGATGATACCTATAAACTTGCCATCTTCATTCACGATGTCGCCTCTGAAAGTCGGCCCGGTGCATTCCACACAAGGAAGTCAACAACGAAAGGTCGGGGCTCTTTACTTATGGCTTGATATAATGATGATTAACTTTAGGGTTTGGTTACTTTGAATTAGTATAATGAGGTTGGTTATGAATATAAAAGCTAACAACCTTACGAAAAGCATGATGAGTAGTTAACAATTGATTCCTAAAATCACATCAAAGGCAAGTATTTTCAAAAGATAAGATCGACGAGTAGCGTGAAAGTGTTTATTTGAATCAA
Source organism: Panax quinquefolius (assembly GCA_020205615.1). Taxonomy (NCBI): domain Eukaryota; kingdom Viridiplantae; phylum Streptophyta; class Magnoliopsida; order Apiales; family Araliaceae; genus Panax; species Panax quinquefolius. The sequence goes on from CM035151.1 coordinate 27,601,862, forward strand.
CAAGATTTAAAAATAGTGGAGATAGCGAAGGTTTCTCTTATGAAGTTTAAACAGATAAATCAAAGTTTAATTTCTCTTGAGTCAAATTTAAGCGTTGAGCACAACTAGGTGAAATAAAAAAGTGGGTAGGCGGTATCTAACACGGTATAGACCCATGAGCTTATGATTAACTTACGTGATAATTTTATTTGGGTTCCTCGTCGAGAAAAAAAACGCTCTCTCTTAAACTCTGGCTTTGGTTTTGCAGGGAATGACCTTTGGTGCCTCCATCTAGTTGAATTTGTCTTGATGGCGACAAAATCGAGCTAAGTGACCTTCTCTTCCACAATTATAACATGCTTTGGATGGCGTGGATTGATTCGGGATGATGTGTCCTCTCTCTCGCATTTGAAGCATATAATAGGTGGTCCTTCTCCTTCCTTAACAACGAGTCTTTGGTCTTGGCGTCTTTCCATCATTGTTGAATCTCCTTTTCTTGAAATGTCCATTCTTATTGTTTTGGTACGATTACCCGCAAAGTGGTTACCATATCTCGGCTTTGTTGATTCCCTCATGCTTGTTGTCATAGCCCGATGACTACTCTCCATGGTATTATAATTTTCTTGGCTACTTTCTTTTAGTTGCGTTGACTCGTTATCGCGCTCCACTAATTGAGCCCTATTTACAACATCGAATAAAAACACGGTTTATGAGAAATAAGATGTTGGCGTATCTCACGGCTTCAAACCTCTTAAAAACATTAGCGCCATTCTCTCTTCATTATCCACCAGTGGGAATATGGCCGTGATAACTCATAAACTTTTGCCTCGTATTGCGACACGGTCGTATTGTTTTGTTCGACTTGATAAACTCCACCTCCTTCGTATGGCGAATACTTTCGGGAAAGTATTTGTCGTTGAGCGACTCTGGAACTTCTCCCAAGATATCTTGATCTGGCGGGTTGAGTCGTTTCTGGAATTCCCACCGATGTCGCCTCTCGCGCGCATGACATAAAAGCGTGAAAAGGAACCTTTTGCTCCTCGGAGCATCGAGACATCAAATATCTTGGTAATCTGCTTTATCCATGCTTACTTGAGAAGTGGTTTGGCTCTCCCTTAAACTCCGGTGGTCCCGGCTCCTTGAATTGTTTAGCGGTGTGCTTGAGAGTTTCCGTGTTTCCACCTACGTTTTGGGGCGAAGTCGCTTTTACTTTGATGTTGCATGAATTCTAAAAACCTCTTAAGCGTCTGAAGTCGTTAGTCGATTGATCGGTGTTGTTGTTTCTGGGAGGATTATCGCCATCTGTTGTACATTGTCGATTATTGATGCGTGGAGAATCAGCAGTCTCTGTGCTCCATTCTTTATTCTCAACATTCTCGGATGCCATTTTCAAAATCTTGCCATAAAATAAGGGTTAATTAACATATCACATATTATCACTATACTACGTGAGCCAATTAAATACCAAATAAATTTAGGTAGGTCATACTAGCGAAAAAATTCCCGTCTCCCCCTCTAGTACTATTCTCACATCTTAGCGGGGATCGTATCCTAAGCTACGATACCTGTTATGGCGCCCCAAAATTAGGTATCGTCACCCGTCTTGGGTCGCCACTTACGTGGTACATAAATTCAAATACAACTTACTAATATAAGCGTGTAGGTGTGCAATCGACATAAAGCGTGAGTTTGAATACAAATTTTGTCTACTAGATATTATACAAACTCAAAAGGAGTCCTCATTACAACTATTATCACCTTTATTTCACGAGAATAGTGAGGGACTACTAATCTTATCCTACGGACCATTACTCCCGTTCCCAGGCTCGTCCCGGCTATGTTCTCATTTCACGAAGAAACGGTGAAAGAAAAGGTGAGCTCGACTAGCCCGATAAGAAATATTATGACTAAGATAATGCGAGAATAAATTATCATTAGCCTTGACGATGTTAAGCGATAAAATCTGATAACTGACCGGTTTAAGCTGCGGTGAATAAATGATCCATTAAAAAAAGTCGAGTAGAGAATAAAGTCTACTATCTTTTAGGTTTTAAAAGGTTTTCATCAATTTTATCATTTGAGACTCGACAATAAATAAACCACCACATCTAATCATCCACGTACCCGCGGTCGAGGATTTTCATCAAATTATCGATGGTCGTGACTATCTTAGAATCACCCTGGTCATAATCATACCAAAAACTATCCATCAATTTGCATTACAGACCCTTTGAGGACTTTTGTCACATCATTTATATCAAGTCGTGATTATCTTAGAATGATCCACAGTCATAATCATACTAAGTTCATCTATCTTGCGTAAGCGAAGATAACATAATATAACATGAGGATGATGATGATGACATAATAATTGATAAAACAAGTTCAAAATTATTTAATCCATGAATTATTAACGTCAAATTGTCGACATAATCTTTGTTTACGTGAGTAAAATTCAAGAATGATCGGAAGAATATTTCCGTGAAAAGATCTTTGGATGAAAGCGCAAATATCGAGGATATTCTACTAATTTCATGGAGTATAGAAGTCAAAGTTTTAACTTATTTGGGTATAATAAAGAATGGAATAACAAAAGAAATCACCGTGCATGCGGTGCCGCATAGGCAGGTTATTCAGCAGAGAATAATAATAACGGAACGGTCGGTGAAATTCACCGCAAGCGGGATGTTCAACCAGAATAATAAAGATGGAACCCGGATCCGGTGTAAAAACAGATAGGATATTCAGCGAGAATGATAAAAAGCGGAACCGGTTAAGGTGTAAAACACTGTGACGAGGATGTTCAGCGAGAATAAAAAAAGCGGAACCCGGTCAGGTGTAAAACACTGCAGACGAGGATGTTCAATGAGAATAATAGAAGAATGTCACCAAGTATAGGGTAAGCCAGCGTATCTGAGGTTATTCAGCAGAATAATAAGCGATGGAATAATAACATAAGGATTTCACCAGTATAGGGTATCTGGCGTATCGAGGTTATGTATAGGGTATGCCACTTTTACGGTTAGTTATTCAGCGAGAATAATAATGAATGGAATAATGAAGTTCTCTTGAAGAAAGAATAACACCCACTAGTAGTAAAAAAAGGCTGAATATAGAAGTAGTGAAGTAGCGAGAATACTCTTCTTCTTTCTTACTATAATTTTCTCTCTATAAAGCTTCTCTCTATAATTTTCTCTCTACAGAGTTTGATGAATTAAGTAAGAAAATAATGAAGGAATGAGCTTATTTATAGGAAAATGGAATGCGTAGTAACTAATCCATGAGCGGTCAGATTGATTTACTTTAATCGGCGGTCCATATTTAAGAAAAATCTTTTAAATAAAATATAATATATTCTATTTATATAAAAACATTTCTTATCAAACCTTTATGCAATATCTTATAAAAAACTTATCAAACTTATTTATCTGTATTATCGTAATAAAATATAATATATTACATTTATAGAATAACTTTAATAAAGTATTCTATTTTATATAAAAAGATGTTTACATTTTATTACGTTAATAATCTGAATAAAACAAAAGCGTCGTTATCATTATAATAATTCATATTATTAATAAATGATAATGGAATCAAAGTTGGTGACTTCGCATAAGCATCGATAATCAATCTGGTGTCTTTCTTATGCGACCACTGCGTATTCTTGTACTTTTACTCTGAGTAGTTCAGCGGTAACCACGGTAAAACTTCGTAGTTATTTTGATAAAATATTTTTGTCGTTTTCTCGATCAAATGATAATTACATTATTAGGGTCCACTTTGATGATTGGTAGTTATGCGAATATTCCTGCTAAGCAGAATATTCCCGAGCCGATCGAATATAATATAACCACTTGCATACTTTGCAAAATTTATAAATCTACCCATGACTATAATATTATCTCAAATTCACACCATAATATTAAAAATTATTTGACAAAATTTAAATCTTTATTGATAAAATTGCGGGTAGCCACTCGTGGCATCTAGTGTTTTATTGATGTTGTAATAGCGTAGAATGACTAAAAGTGGAAATAGATGAAATTTAGTGAAAGGCTTTTTGGTAATGATAATTAGGAATAAGCTGTCCGTTCGCCAATAGATTGGACTTTACACAATGGTAGGAAGTCGGAATTGGATTACGATATGGATGGACCAAATAATGATTCAAATCATTGGGACAGGAAAACAAAAGCACTTAAGGGTGGAATGTTTTAGTAAAGGCGAGCTTCATAATTTAAGCGAGAGGCGGTTGTCGAGAGAAGCACGAGCAGAAGTTATCACGGGTAAGTTAATTATAAATTCTTACGAAGTACATACTTTATTGAATCGAGTTCTACCCGTTCTTTTATTTCTCTAGTTGTGTTCAGCGTTTAAATTTGACTCAGAAGAAGTTAGACTTTGACTTATTAGTTGAAACTTAGTTGGTAAGACCTTACGTACATCCTTATTTTTAAATCTTATTTTGATTCAAATAAACATTTTTCCGTTACTGTCGATCTTATCTTTTTGAAAATACTTGCCTTTGATGTGATTTTACAGAATCGATTGGTTAACTACTCATCATCTTTTTGCGTGGGTTGTTAGCTTTTATATTCTTAACCAACTTTGTTATGCGATTCAAAGTAACGAAACCACTAAAAGTCTAATGTTTAATCATATCGAAGCCGTAAGTAAAAAACCCCGATCCTTTTTCGTTGTTGACTTCCTTGTGTGGAATGCACGAAGCCGGACTTTACAGTAAGCGACATCATGAATGAAGATGGCAAGTTTATAAAGTATCATTGTGAGGTCTTTATCTAGGTTAAGGGATAGAAGTCCGCAGTTGGTATCGATGTGACGTCTTATCAAAGTCTTGGATGAGAGTCGCGATTTTGAATGATATTTCTATCATTAATAAATTTCTTGGCGTATTCTTGAAGACTTCCTAGCCTACCCTAGGCGTGAAATCGAATTTTGTATTGACCCGATGAAAAAACCCGTTTCTTAAACCCTCGAATATTTCTTGACTAAAAGGATGCATTTACGAGGATTATGATGAAAGTCGTAATAAAAGCATTGGACTAATGAAAATCATGGGTATATGAGTATTAGTAAGTGTTATGATGAGTTATATTTGGTTATTATGTGAAAAGCATGAGAAGTTTCTTAGAAATCACAAAGAGTTGAAAAAATCGATTTTTGGTGAAAAAGCGTAACATGAAATTCAATTGACCATATCTCTATTATATTTTGAATTTTTGAGTGTGGTCAAGTCCTAGAGTTAGATCTATGAGTTACCTAACTAATCCAAGTGGAATTACTGGAAAAGGTGTTGTAGATTTTTTGTGTGGACTGATTTTGCAAAAGGGTGCAAAGCTGCAAAAAGCCAAGAAAAAGGCTGCTTGCCATGATTTTAGAGGGCTGTTTCGGCCACTTAAATTATAGAAGAAAAATTCTGGCCTTTTTGGGACATGAAGGTATATGGTATAAAAGTACCTCCTGTCCAAAAAATGAGCTCATTACGACTTAAAATGAGCAAGTTATGACTATTTTCAATATTTAGGTTTTTAAAATGACTATACTTGGGAGTTCTATAACTCGATGACCATAATTTAAACTAGAAGCTCACGTTAACATGTGTAAGGTCCTGCCAAGATTTGGGAATTTTGGAGTTAAACTTGAGGTAGCTAATTTCTTAAGGAATTAATTAGAAATTGATTTTTGAAAAATAGTAAATGAATTTTAAAAATTAGAAAAATATATTTTCATTATGGGACTATATTATGCTAAATCCGAGAAAAGAAATATTTTGGGACTGATTTGGTATTTTTCATGAAAATAGTTTAAGATTCTGAACATATGAGTTAAATATGTTATGTGAAGTGTGAAAGTTGAAAATAGGATTTTATGGGCTAGAGAATCTATATAGAGTATATTTATATTTTTGATGAGGATTTGATAATTGGTGATGATATCTTATGAGTATGGCATTTTTGAATGATTAAATGCATTATATGGTAAGCGTAAACAATTGAGATAAATTGTTTATAAATTTAAAAAGTGATTAAAATATTGTTATAATATTAATGATATTAGATTATAAGATTATTAAGTGATTGATAACATGGGATATTCTTGAATCTGGATAAATTATATTATAAATGTTTAATATTTATCCTTTATCTCATTTGATTGATTCTTTTATATCATTATCCTCGTGTACTTTATATTATGTTGAAAGTCGTACATGGCTGTGGTGCGTAGATGGACTTGGTATGATTATGACGAGGGGATTGTTGAATTATAATCATATAGTAATTGAAGCTCACAATTATCTTTGGTAGTAGTGCATGGATAATTTGTGGTGGTAATCTTAATGAATACTGCGATTATCTTTGGTAGTAGTCGTGGATAATTTGTGGTGGTAATCTTAATGAATATACGATTATCTTTGGTAGTAGTGCATGGATAATTTGTGGTCAGGTGATCTTAATGAATACCACGATTATCTTTGGTAGTAGTCTTGGATAATTTGTGGTAGTGATACTAATGAATACGATTATCTT
>CM035151.1:27608491-27693859 GCA_020205615.1 Panax quinquefolius
CATAACCTTAAATCTTATTCTTACATATGCATGGCATGTGTAGTCAATAATTGCAACTTTATGGATATAATTCCATGAAATTATCACACCCTTGACCATGGTTACTAGAAAACTTGATAGATTGCGTATGTAAAATGAAGTCGGGTATGAAACTTGCTACCTATGATAGAATGCACAAGACATTTAGTTCTCTCTACATGATTCGTAACGATAAGATTTGTTACAAAGAACACAAGGCAATAAGAGTTTCTGGTAACTCTGGCCCTTGACCATGTGTGAGTTCAGAGCTTTTTTCTTGCATTTGTTATTAGCAAATGTTGAATGTGCGTTAGTCTACACAAAAGCGTATGTAGCTTTTGCTATAGCAGATGTAATAAAAAATATAAGGAAAAAATGAAGGTATGCATGTAAATTTTAAAGTTCGCATATTTCGATAAGAGAGAATTCACTTTACTATCGTAGAAGTATTCCATCTGCACTCATCGAACGTAAATCAAATTCTCAAATCGGGTGATTATTATCAATTCACTCTACTATCGTAGACTGTAACTTTAAAATTACACAACCGCATACATCCATATTCTCCAAAATATAAACTTACATATGATCAGGATGTGACAATTTCAGGAAATTCAAATCCCAACTTTACGACATTGTGAATTATGCAAACGTAGGACTAGAAAATAAAAAGAAGACTATAAAGCATTGAAAAGTCTAGGGGACCGGTCCAAATTATTATTATTATTTTTTTTAAATGTTCATTATAATTTATAAGATTTATTGGGCTAGAATTTTACGTAAAAAAAGTGTTTTGGATGTCATTTGATACACGTAAAAAATATGCCTTTACACGTATCCAAACGACATTCAAAACACTTTTTTCTGTAAAAATTCCAGTTCCAATAAATCTTATAAATTATTTGTGAGACATTTAAAAAAAAAAAAAAAAATTTGGACCGGGTTCCAAGCCCGGTCGCCATATCCGGTCGCCCCAGAACTACTCGCATTACTATAAAGTCTAATCTTTATTTTCTTCTGTATAGGTATATTCCCAGTGAGTTAGACAGGGCTGATTAAAGAATACAAATTAAAGGCAGTTAAGGAAGAGGACTTGTAACAAGTTCTTATTGATAACTTTGACCCTGAATGTGGTGCTGATGTTACCAGCAACAAAAATGCCTCTACTCACAACTGCAAAGCCTTGTTTTTTGCTGGTCGTGAAACACAAGCATTGTAGATATTACATCCGCTTTAAAAGATTGTTGCTTAAGCTTTTACATACGTGGATTAAGAAAATCATTTAATACTATCATTTAACAATTAAAATTTGTTTGAATTTCATCACTTCCCTTTTATGGGAAGTTGAAAACTATTAATCTGAGGAGATAATTTATTAGACAACGAGGCTGTAGGTAGAGGTGATATAGAAAGAAATAATTTATTCTCCTGTAAAAGTTGTAAGCAAACGACAAATAAATTAGAACAAATTTTTTCTTCTAAAATAACAATCTTTTATGAACGGGTAATAAGTATCCGCTACCACTAAAATACATCATTATTCATCTAGTACTTAGTTGCAAAATAAATACTTACATATTTAACATCATCTTTGCAATTGTTTCAATAACATTTAAAGCAACATTTATTTACTCTAATAATATCATTTGCTCTAAATCTAAATATTAATCCTAAAATGACAATCTATTACTAATTCATTACCTTTAATTTTAAATACTGGCCTTAGGCCCAGTGATATGATCCAACTCATGATAACCATAAGATTGAGAATTCGCTCTTTGACATTTCAAGAAAAGAGTGTGTGAGTTTAAAAAATTACTAAAATAAAAATATATTTAAACACTTATTTATAGTCTTGAAATGATTATTATAGTGACCTTTAATTCTCCTCAAACCTTCTACGGGAGTCCCTAGTCCAAGCTTCATGGCTTTGACCATTTTGACCACTACAAAATATTGACTTTCATGGAACATTTTGAATTTTGACCCATCGACAAGGTTTAGCAACAGAGAGAATTTGATTTGTGGCAACATGACTAGTCTCACCATTAATTTGTTCCCATAGATATGTAAGCTCCCACACACCATTTAATATTGGAACTAAGTAATAACAATTCAACATATGTATTGTTATCCTTCTTTTTAGTAAATGAGTACTAATTAGTGCACAATTTATAATGCACATAGAAATACTCATATTTTCTTTTAATTGTTCTTTCTCGAATATTAATTTTTTTGATATTCGAGAATTTCCTAAACGCAATTTGACTAATCTCCATGAACTTGGGTCAACCTAAAATGTCCTAATTTATAGGCTATCTCGCGACAACCTCAAACCATTACGCTAACGGTTGGGTTTTATTAAAATTTGCGCATAACACAAAATTTGAAGATCCTTTTCATAGTTAAGCTTTACAACCAAAAAATTACGATGCATGAGAATTAATGAGAGTAATATTGTGTCCTTGAAACGTTATTTTGAAAGGGAAAAAGGACTCTTGTTTTCATTGTGTTTATGAATTTCGAGAGAAGAAGAGAAGAAAATTAAAATTTATAGTAAAAAACAAAAGTGAGAGAAAAGACTTAAAAAATATGTCACTATTTTAACCTTATGAGATTATATTTAATAAACCATTATAAGGTTATATTTTGGTATTTTAATGTCATTTAAGTTTTTAATAAATTTCCTTCCAAATAATTTCAAGGGAAGAAATTTTAGGAGAGAAATTTATTTAAAATCTCTCCTTTTCTCTCCGAACAAACAAGGAACTTAGGTTGTGTTTGATAAAATTGAGTAATTAATATTTGAAAGGTTAATATATCTTAATAAATAAAATTATTTTAGTGAAATAGTAGCTGAACTTAAAAACCTATTTGGTAACTAAAAAGTATAAAATTTATCTGGAGTTGTTAAGAGGTAAACAAACACTACCTTAGTTAGTCTCTTTCCTAAATTTTTCTCATTCTTTTTTTCTTCTCTTTTTTTTTTTAAAAACTAACAAACCAGCAATAGAAGAATTGGAGTGTCAATATACCATGTTTTCTTCTACTCTTTTTTTTCCTTCAAAAGTTAAGACTTTGAAAATTCCAAAACATGTGTAGATGGTAGACTACTATTTGAACAAGGATGGAAAGTCAAAAAAAAAAACAGAAGAACAACAACAAAAATGGGAACTTATACAAAAATAACTAGTTCCACACATGAGAAAAAAATAAATATAATGCATGTAAATAAAAATAAAATTAAACAGCTATTTCATGTTCAATAAAAGATTGTTCATCTTTTTGATCATCCAAGAACCCACAAAGGAAAAAAACAATTAGAATCAAAAAAACATAATAGCAAAACTATAATCCAATCTTACAAAAAACGGAGTATAACACATGGGTTACAAACATCCATTGCCCTTTCCATTTTACATATCAATAATCCCCCCAGCCCTGTTCCCCTCTGCCCCAATCTTGCTTCCTCAATTTGCTGACAAAAAATTCACCACCCTGATTGATTTTGATCAAATCAAATATATACAATTAAACCTCATGAGTAGTTAATCAAAACCAAAACCATAACCCTCGTCCCAAAATGGTGGAAAAACTAATCAATGAAAAAATAATCATCAAGTCAATGCAGCAAATCCACCCCCTCTCATCATTTGCTTAAACTCGTTAAAATTCACCATCCCATCTCCATCCACATCCACCTTCATAATCATGCTCTTGCAATCCTCTGCAGTTCTCCCCTGTTTCAGGCCGAGCGACGCCAAGACGGATTTCAGCTCATCCACCGTGATAAACCCGTCTCCGTTTTGATCAAACACATTAAACGCCTCTTTAATGTCTTCCTCTTCGTCCCTCTCGTCCATTATTGTTTGATACAACGATCCGAATTCATCAATATCTACACACCCGTCTTTGTTGACATCTATCTTCTCGATCATTTGTATGAGTTCCGGATCAGGGATAAAAATGCCCATGTTTTCTAACGAGTCATTGAGCTCCTTTTTGGTGATCCGGCCATCGCCGTTGCGGTCAAACATTTGGAACACGCGTCGGAGCTCATCGGCCTTCATTCGGGGGAGATTTTGGTGATGAGGCTTCGACGGCGGTGGCGGAAGAGAGGAGGAGGATTTGGTGTCTAAAAGATTGGTTTGTTGGGGGTACCAAGAAGAGGGGAGGTAAGCTCTTAGTTTTTTTGGGACCAAATAAAGGAGGATTGTATTTAGAAGGTTGTAAAGGAGGAAAGTCCTTAATAGGATGGATGGCATTGTTTGTTGCCTTTGCATATTGAAGAATTGGGTGGTGGGGTGTTGCTAGATTTGTGAGAAATTTTAGGGGAGGAGAGTCTTGGAAGTTCCAAGTTTAGAGGGAGAATGAGATCCAATGTTTGATTGAGAATGGAATGGCCCCTTTTAGAGGACTTGGGTATGTCAAATTACGCGTTATGGAAAAGAGTAGTTAATTCTTTATTGGGACTGCCTAGAGGAAGAAAGAAAAACGCGTTGATACTAATGTGGTTCGGGTGCAACTACTACGAGAATAAATTGTATACGATAATGTACGTAAATTAGTTATTTTATATCATTTAGTGTATGTTTGGTTGTTCCGGGTTTGGTATCTTTAGTGTATTTGAAAATCCAAATCTACTTGAAAATTAGAAGTTATTATGAGATTATATTGTTCCCCTTCAATGGTTGATTCAAAAAATATAAAAACTTGAAATTTTTAATTATGTAATTTTCAAGTTCTTATTGTAGGTATATAAAATTACTAGTTTACAAGTAAGTCTTATAAAATTGTTTCTCTCTTCTCCTCACAAAATGAACATTTGTAAAATTTATAGCGACAATTTTGAGGATATGAGGTATTATATTAGTATCATTTAAAAAATATTTTTTTATTTAACAAAAAATTAATATTCTTGTGATGAAGTTCTATTATTTGTTTTTTGAAGGTGGGGTGGGGTACGGTGTGGATAATTTTAAAAAGTAGTTAGACGGATAAATATGGCCGTTGATAACGGATCTGAGGAGAGAGAGAGAGAGAGAGACGTTGGGGACTAAAATGCGGCAAGGAAAAAGGGGCCGGCTTAGGGGAAAATGACTGTTGTGTGTTTGGGAGAGTAAGGACGTGTGATTGGTGGAATAAGTGACGCGTGGAAAGATATGAAAGGGTATGCACCGGCTAGTGTTTGGTTTTATTGGATGAATAAGGAAATTTTAGAGAAGATGAATTGGTCCATAAGCAATGTTTTGGAGACTTTTAATTTATATTTATGGGATATTAAGATGTTAGACTGGCCGGATTTAGACCTCTCTATATATATAGAGTCCCAATATTAAGTTCACTCTTTATTCAATTTATCCAAGTTCATCTTTTTTTTAATGACGGATCCGGTGATGGTTGCGGTTTAAATACAACCGTCGTCTATAATTTTAATGCGACGTTATATGTGTTCAATCATTAAAAGATGAGACGATTATTGTATTTAATCGAACCGTGTTTCAATTCAAATCGTTAAAGGAGGTGAGTTCAAATGTGAGTTGGATATATATATATATATATATATATATATATATATATATATATATATATATACTCAATCATGATTATTAAACTCGGATCGGATTGTAGTTCAACCGGTAAAATTCGGAATCAATTGACACTTTGGTCCAGTTTGATCTGATTTTATTAATTTGATCAAAACCGGTGGTCAATTAGTAAAACCCGGTTAGTTCACCTAGTGAACAAATTTTTAATTATTTTTTAATATTTTTTTGTACAGAAATTTTTTAATGTTAAAATTTATCACTTTTAGTAATATTGTAACTCAATTTTATTATGTTTTAGTTAATAAAAAAATGAGATTTTTTAAAATTTTATTAATTACTAATAACATTTATTTTTATATATTAATGACGTTCCGATACCTTTTTTAGTTCGATGACTGGTCCAAATCTGAAAATCTGAACTCCAAGTTCAATATTTTTGGAGGGTATGGAACTTGTTTCATTGTTATATTTGATCAACCAACGAGCTCTAGCTTAGTTGGTAAGAGGGGGGTTGTGTACATATTGTCATATTGATGCTTACATAATTTTGAGAGTTGATTGGCGATCACTTAATTTACACCTGTGATTTTACTTGGTTTGGATAATTCATTATCAAATTAGTGCTATCGATTAATTTTTTTTTAATATCTTTCATTTTTTATCTTGATACAATTGATTTAAGTTTGGAAGGTAGGGAACATACACTCTTTCATCTATTAAAATTGTACAATCTTGAATTACTTTTTATATTAATTAAATTGTAATATGTTAAATTACTCATTCCCTTCCACAATGAAGAAAATATTTTAGGAGAACACGGGTTCAATTCAGTATAATACTCCATCCGTCCCAGGATAAAAGTTCTGATGGACTTTTCACGTATATTAAGAAGAGGAATGAAATGACAAAATTACCCATAATAATGTCATTAATTATTTTCAATGTAGGTAAGAGAGTGACTTTCTAGCTTTTCAATTTAAAATATTTTTAGCACATAACTAATTATACTTATTAAATATAGAGAGAGAATTAGAATAAGAGAAGTATGAGATATTTAATGCTACGAGTATAATAATAAAAAATGTGTAAAAAGTTTGGTTATTAAAGGAAAATGGACATTTAACATGGAATACCCCAAATAAGAATAAAAAGACTTTTTATTATTATGGAATAGGAGGAGTAATATTTATTGGTTAATGGACCTAAATCGGAGCGCTCATGACCCGGAGGGTATGCACATGGTTCATTGTCTAGATACAATAATTTATGTACTTAGGAGTTACATACATTTTGGGAGTATGTTGACAATATTTATACTTCTATGTTATACTTCTATATTAGATGAGTATATATGTTGATCATTGAGAGAGGTACAACAATATACACAAAAACAAAATTTGCAAGCATTGTACAAATTATTAGAAATCTTTTGTAAAGCTAGAAATATTGTAGCTACACGAACTGTGCAATATATTTGATACTTGTAATAACGTAGTTCAAATTATCACTTAGGTATTGTTTGTACAACACGTGATTCTAATCGTTCGTTGTTGTGAGCATATACTTTAAGCTAACTAGAAAATTATAATTTTCAGATTTATATCGGTTGCATGTATGATTAATGTTATTACAGTATTACAACTTACAAAAATATTCAAAAATATGAAATTCTCAAAACAAAAAATTGGAGTTGAATTGATAATTCGATAAAAGGGATTGCATTTTAGTTTCCTTTTGCTCATGAATGAAGTATGGGTACTATAGTACACCTTAGCTACCATACTCACACAAATAATTCTAAGAAATGTGTATTGTAATTTATAATTATGGTGAAGAGTCATGCGTTAGAGAGGATATATAGATTAAAAGATTATAAATGGATGTGTTTTTGTACATACATGCTGATGCATGAAGATCAAATATTCTACATACATGCATGTAGATTAATGAGAATTTCACAACCGTAAGGTAAAAAAAGTTTAATATGAACATGAACAGAACATTTCATATTTGCCTGTATTAACATAGTAAATTAAGAAGAGTTTTGATTGTTGAATTCGAGATGTATTTTTTGACCAACCAAAACGACTCTTCAAATTGCAAAATTAGTGCAAGTCGACTTAGAATAAGGTGGTGTTTGATAAAATTGAGTGTTAAGACATGAACAGTTTAGACATCTTAATAATATAGAGCGTCTGAATAGAATTGTATCTGAATGAAAAAATATTGTTTGATAATTTCTTTTTTCAAAATGTCTGAATAACAATATTTTACCTTTTTAACCCTTTGAACAAAAGAAAAAAATATATAAAAATAAAACAAAAAAAGAACAACTCTTTTTCTCTCTCTTCATTATCACCATCCTTATATTTCGTTCAAAGAGATCCATCATATTGTTTTGAATATCAAAAGAAAAAATTACTTGGCCCCTTCATGTTTAAGATCTATTACAGGTGACGAGCAAACATCAAATTGGTTGTGATCATTTAGGACCATTGTTATAGCAGTAACGGCTAGATCTTGAGGCAAAGTTTGTGGTGGAGGTTATGGTGTTTGCAGACAACGGATTTCACAACAAATAGAGGAGAAAGGAGAAATATTTTAGGGCAATTTTCAGACATGAGTTTCTTTCTGATTTGGGTTTTGATCCTTTGTTCGGTCAATTGATTTCTTATTATTTAGGAATCTGATTTTGGGTTTTAATCAAATCATATTTGTGACGCCTCAAAATTAGGTATACATTACCCATCTTGGATCGCCGATACATGTACATGTAATTCAAATACAACTTACTAATACAACTGCCAGTATAATACGACAAAACATAAAACCGTGAGTTTGAATATAAATATTATCTACTGTAGATTATACAAACTCAAAAGGAGTCCTCATTACAATTATTATCATACTATTTCACGTAATAGTGAGGACTACTAATGCTATCCTCCTCGACCATCACTCCGCTCCCTCACTCGTCCCAAATTATATTCTCATTTCAAGAGAGAACAAAGAAAGAAAGGGTGAGCTCAACTAGCCCAAGAAGAAATATTATGACTAAGATAATGCGTAATAAATTATCATTAGTCTCCAACAATGTTAAACCGATAAAATATAATAGACATCAAGTTTAATCTGCAGCTTTAACAAGCAATCCATTAAAAGAGTCAAGTAGAAAATAAAATCTACATCTTTTATGATTAAAAGGTTTGTCATCATCGTAATCGCTTGAGACTCAACTTAATAAATATTTCACATCATCGAATCACCCCTCGCACTACTATTAAGGATATTCTTTAGTATCATGACCACAATTATCCATGCACTCACGCCAAGAATATTTGTGTATTCATTAATGGTCATGATCATGCCAACAATCGTCCCATCAATGCACTACGGGCCAACGAGGACTTTTACCACATCATTTGTAACATTACTACCATGATTACAATCAATAATCCCAGTGTCATAATCATACCAAGTCCATCTATGCACTACAAAAGTCATGATGACTTTCAACATAATATAAACATGAGGATGATGACAATGATATAAGAATTCAATAAAACAAGTTCAAGAATTAATTTGTCCAATAACTACTAATGTCCAAATTGTCAACACGACATCGCTTTGTAGAGTAAAATTCAAGAATGATCGTAAGAATATTTCCATGAAAAGATATCGATGAAGCGCAAATATCAAGGATATTCTACTAATTTCATGGAGTATATAAGTCAAAATTTTAACCAACCGAGTATAATAAAGAATGGAATAACAAAAGATATCACCATACGCGCGATTGCTTGCATATGCATGTGTTATTCCAACAGAATACTAAATAACGGAACCAGTCAAAGTAAATTGCAGACCGATGTATGTTCCAATGTAAATAATAAAGAATGGAATAACAACATAAATCACCATGCATGCGGTATTGTGATGTATGTGTTATTCCAATGTAATACTAATAAGGATTTTAATCAGTCCCATGTAAAACACACAGCATGTGATATTCCAAATGTAATAATAATAAAGATTTTAACCAGTCCCACAGAAAACGCATGTATACGATATATTCCAAATGTAATAATAAAGACGAAATCAGTCCCACAGAAAACGCGCATGCATGTGATATATTCCAATGTAATAGTAAAACGGAATAATAGAAGAATGTCACCAAGTATAGGGTGAATCACAGACACAAAGTTATTCCAACGTAATAATAAGCAATGGAATACCAACAGCCTTCTCTTCATGAATAAGAAAGAATAACACCCCTTACCGTAAAAAAGAAACTGAATATAAAAGTAGTTAAGTAGTAGAATACTTTTCTTCATCTCTATAGTCTCTCTCTATAGTTTCTCTCTAGAGTTCAAAGTTGAATTGTAAGAAAATAATGAAGGAATGAGCTTCATTTATAGGAAAATGGAATGCATAGTAACTAATTCATGAACTAGTTCAGATTGATTTACTTTAATCTGACGGTCCATATTTAAAGCAAAATCTTTTAAATAAAATATAATATATTCTATTTATAATCTAATAAAACTAATAACTTTATAAAAGATTTTACTATGCAAACACTATGCGTATAATTATACAAACACTATGCATAATAAAATATAATATATTCTAACTATTGTCTAATAAAATGTATAGCTTTATAAAAGTATTCTGCTTTATATAAAAAGTTTTTACTATGCAAAACACTATGCAGTATACTTATGCAACACTATGCATAATAGAATATAATATATTCTATTTATAGAATAACTTTATAAAACTATTCTGCTTTTATATAAAAGATTTCTCAGATTATTACATTAATAATACCAACAAAAGCGAAAGTGACTTATCATGTAAGCATCAATAATCAATACCGTAGCTACTACGCAACCACGCCAGACATCGCATTTTTTAACACCGGTGTTTCAATAGTTAACGGTAAAACTTCCACCGTTATTTTCATAAAGTATTTTTGTCGTTTTCTCAATCCGACAATAATTCCGTTCTGGGGTCCACCAATGATTGTGCCGTTGTACTAATATTCCCTGTTAAAACGAATATTCCCCGACCAATCGAATATTATATAACAACTTGTGTACTTTGCAAAATTTATAAATATTATCCACAACTATTATATCAATTTCACTCCATAATATTCAAAATTAATAGAAAATTCATCTTTATTAAAAAAAAAGTTGGGGTTTTACAATATTCGTTCGGCGTCGACTAAAAACCTTCTTAATTGGGAAGGTTGTGAATCCATTTTCAGGATCTATGGAGCATGAATTTCTTGAATGATGAACTAATTATTGTGAAGGGTATAATCAACGAGTAGCTTGTTGTAAGACCCCAAATTATTAATAAATGAAATTTATTTTTCTCTATTTATTATTTTGAAATAGTAAGGGTTGATTTGATTAATGTGGATAGTTATGGGTAAAATACGCAAATATTTCGAATAAGCAAATGGTTATAAAATATTCATTATTGTCGGGGAATATTCGTTTGGTCGTGGAATATTCAGATCGCTTCGGGAATATTCGTATTTACTGACGGCCAGCAATCTTTTGTGGGCCCCATAACGAAAAGCGATTGATGAAGAAAACGACAAATATAAGTTGTTTATAAATAACGGCGTAGTTGTTACTGAGTATCATGTTGGAATACCCGATGGTTTAAAACACACTAATACACGTTGTTGAATCCAGAAGATACTCAGTATTGCACCAATTATTGATTCTTACGTAAGAAGACACTACTCAATAATTGTTACGATAATTATCGCTCAAAGATTTTATTGATTTAATAATTGTTGCGTTGATATTTTATATCATTGTTTCAATAATTGTCATTACACGGTATTTTCATTATCGAAGCAATAATTCATATTATCCGAATAATATTATTAGATAACATTATTGCCAATGTCTAGAAAGTTCTCGCTTAAGGAGAGGTTTGGTCACCTAATTGCGCGCCAAGAAGGAGAGATCCTTATTGAAAGCCCCTCTTTCCTGAAAACTACCGGTCACCAAGATCTTGTGATTCTCATAATATTATTTATGAATAATTAATTATTGATTTATATGATGAGGAAAATATTGATTTTATGTGGATATAGATGGAGAAAATTTTAATGTGACAATTGTTGAAAATTAATATTTTATCTTTTTCCGATAAAATAATTCATTTAAATATATTATTTTAATAATATATTAACGGTGATATTTTATAATGAATGTGGGATATATGAGTATATGAGGAGGAAGAGTATTTTGTGGCATTAAATGATTAACACATGTTTTGTGTGTCAAATGGACCCCATTTATCGAATCAAATTTAATTATAACATGTAAAATCGTCTGTTTGTGGATTTCGGTTAATTTCATTTGGAATTTGGAAAACTTCCTTCAGAAGTTGTAGATAATGGAATTTCCTATAAAAATTCATGAGATTTGAATTTTCTGATAAAATGGCTATTTATTATGAATTATTGAAGTTCAAGTTCAAATAATTGCTTTTGGAAGTTTAAAATATTTTTAATTACAAAATGTTTTTTTCATTTTGAAACTCATTTAACATGTGATTAGGAGGCTGAATTCAGATTGTTAGTGTGCGATGAAGTTGTGGAAAAATTATAATATTAATATATTAAATTTTCTACTTTGTGTTCTAAGCATTTTCCTATAAATAGGGTCTTAGGTTAGAATTGAAAATCACACCGTAAACCTGAAGTTTTCTCTCTATATTATCGAGCGTATTCTTGTGAGTATTTTGAGTATACTTTGAGTATTGCTATACTGATTAAAGTTCAAGTCATAGCCTATATCCTGGTGTTTCGACTAAAAGACTGTCTTCGAGGTAAGGGATGTTATTTGATTCGAAAATGATATTATTTCTTCAATATCATTATCTTAAATATTGGTTGAAATTTTTTATCAAATTTGGAACTTTTTCATGTCGGGTTACTATTCACGAGTTACTATTCATGAGTTACTATTCACGAGTTACTTATTAATGAGAAGTTACTATTCACGAGTTACTATTCATGAGTTACTATTCACGAAGTTACTATTCACGAGTACTATTCACGAAGCGTGAAGATGTTTTTTGTGAAATTTCTATCTTTTGGTGTCTGAGTTATTATTCACGTATCTGACTATTCACGATATCTGACTATTTATTTACTTAATACGGCACTATTCAATTGAAAAATAAAATTTCTTCTTTTGTCCAAAATATCTACTATGGATACTAGCTTTGATTGTATCCATGTTTTGATCATTCTTGAATTTTACTCCACTCGATTACTTATGAAGTATTTTTGAACTTGGATTGTTTAAAATACTAATCCTTAATATTTGTTCTTTTGTTTCACCGGATTCGCTTTTCTTTGAAATATTTTCATCATCCTCGGTCCTAAATGATGATATTATGAAATATCTTTGGCACAGTAGTGCAAAGATGAATGATTTCTTGATGAATATCTTTGGCCCGTGAGTGCAAAGATGAACAGTGTTGAGATAAACATGACTCTCATCGATTAATATCTTTGGCCCGTAGAAGTAAAGATGAACAAAAGTTTAAACGAACATGACCAATCGATGAATATCTTTGGCCTGTAGTGCAAAGATGAATATTTGATTCCAGATATATATTGATTGATGTTACAGGGATAAAATATCGACGATGAACTTTTAAATTCATATATAGAAGATAGTAGTTTGCATTCTCTACTTAACTCTTCTAATGAATTGTTGTTTCCGCTACAGAAGATTGATTTAAAACTGGTTGTCTATTGTATTCTATTAGATTTTTCCCTGTTGGAGACTAACGATAATTTGTTGTATATTATCTTAGTCATAATATTCTTTACTGGGCTAGTTGAGCTCACCCTTTTCCTTGTTGTTCCATTTTTCTTCTCGTGAGGCGAGAATGTAAATGAAGACTAGTCGGGGTATGGAATGAAGGTTCTAGAGAGAGTTGTTTAGTAGTCCTCACCATTTTTTGTAAAATAATTTATAAATAATTATGATGAGGATTTATTTGGGTATGTATATTGTCTAGAAGACAATAATTGTATTTAAACTCACAGTATATATGTTGTCGTATTTTGCACGACAAGTGTATTAATAAAGTTGTAGTTATTTCTCGCACTATGTATTTGGCGACTCGAAATGGGTTGGATGGAATGAACCTATTTTGGGGCGCCATTGTTTGGTATCGAGCTTAGGGATATGATCTCCAAGCGGAGATCGGGAATAGAACTAGGAGGGAGAGACGAGTAAATCCTTCGCTAAGTGTGTCCTACCTAAGCTTATTTGTTGGTTGGTCATAATATAGGGGTATTATGTGATTTGTTAATTTATTTAATTAACCCTTGTTTTATGATAGTTTTTAAGAATGGCTACTTGAGAACGTTAACAATGGAGTGAATGAGATCGTGGAGACACCTCTAATCGCCAACCAGGATAATGTGATGTCAGGCGAAGAAGGAATTAGAGATATCCATGTGGTGAGTGAAGAATTGATAGTTGCACCCGAGATAGTCGCAGAGGTAACAAAATGAGAGTGAGAAAGAAGAGGAAGAGAGAGGTACCAAGAGAGTTTATTAAAGGTATTTTATGATCAAAATGTAGAATTGCAAAATCGTATTCATGAGTAAGAAGAGCGGTCAAGAATTGCGAGGCGATCGTGGGAGCAAAAAGGATGCAACGATTCAAGCTTATGTTACCCGATATGTGATGCTTGAATGTAAGCACTCTTTGGCGAGTATAAGATGATAAAGTCGGAATCGAAATGAAAGAAGAAATAACGAACGAGTGAGAATGAGTGATGCATGGGTAAAAGCACATTTACGCGTTGATATTATGGAAAGAGATGTCCAATCTAAAAAGAGAAGATTTAACAATGACGGAAGACGCGTTAGGCAGACATCAAGACCAAAGAACAAATTCTAGGGAAGAGAACGATCGCCGGCTAGATGCTACAGATGCGGAGAGGAGGGATATATAAGGTCAAATTGTTCAAAGCCTTCCAAGGTATGTTTTAGTTGTGGAAAAGATGGTCACATAGCTCGATTTTGTCCTATAGAGAAATCAAGTCTAGTTGGGACGTTGGCACCAGAGGCGGATACAGAAAAGTCAAAGTCAACGATTCCTGGAAGAGCGTTTTTCGTGACTTCTCAAAAAGCGAGTAACCCGAACGAAGTTAGCACGGGTTAGTTAATTATAAATTCTTGCGAAGTTTATACCTTACTAGATACCGGTTCTACCCATTCTTTTATCTCTCTTGCTTGCGCTCAACGTTTGAACTTGACTACGGAGAAATTAGACTTTGACCTATTTATGGAGACTCAGATTAGAGAAACTTTCATTACATCCGTTGTTTAGAAATCTTGTTTGATCCAAGTTGGCACCATCACATTACCTGTTAACCTTATTTCTATAGAGATATTTGCTTTTGATGTGATTTTAAGGTTGACTACTCATCATGCCGAAATTGATCACTTTCGTAAGGTTGTTAGTTTTCATATTCCTAAGCAACTTTTATATTCAATTCAAACAATCAAACCATTGTAGTCAAACATTTTCATATCAAGCCATGAAGTCATTCGCTTATTACGGATGTCAAGTTTTCTTAGTCCATGTTATGGATTTGAATAAAGACACGCCGATTTGAATAATATTCATGTTGTTATTGATTTTTCCCGATGTATTTCTGAAGAATTTCTCGCTTACTCCCAAAGCCCGATATTAAATTTTATATCGACTTTGAACCCAAAGACAAAACTCATTTCTAAAATCTCATATCGAATGGCTCCTATTGAACTTCGTGAGTTAAAAAATTCAACTATAGAATTTGGTACCGAGCCTTTATCTGGTGACTTCCTTTGTGGAATGCACCGCCGAGACTCTCCGTAGTAGAGGACACCATATTCGATGCGATAAGAAAACCGATAGATGTCATTGTAACGTCTTATCCAAGGTTGGGATATGAGTCACGATTGAGAACAACCTAAGTCGGTAATCGAAATACGTAGCTTTCTGAAGCTTAGTTGGTTATTATCGAGATTCGTTGAAGGATATTCTCGAATCGCTATTCCATTAACGCAACTGACTCGTAGAGATACAAAATTCGAATGGAGCAAGGAATGTGGGAAGAGCTTCGAAGAACTCAAGAGGAGACTCATTTCAACACATGCTCTGACCATGCCATCCTGGAAAAGCGAATGTGATAGTCGACGTGTTGAGTAGAAGATCGATATACAAGATCGAAGTACGATATTGTCAAAGACTCATTTCAGATAATTTACAAATAATAGAGATGGAGATGAAAACTCTAGGTACCCACGTGATGATATACGAGTATAATCGACTTTAATCGATAAAGTTAAAGTTGTTCAAGCTACACACCGGAGCTGATGAATTTGAAGAAGGAGGTGCAAGAAGTTGTTATTTCAAAAGCAAGAATCGGTGAGGTAAGGAAAGCTCAAACCTTCGATTTATTAATCCATTTGAAATTCTCGATCGAATAGGAACTGTGGCCTATAGACGCGTTTTACCGCCAAGTATGACGCGTGTTCATAACATTTTTCACGTATCGATGTTACGTAAATATGTGGACGACTCGAACCACGTCATTAAATTTGAACCGGACGAGATACTGAAGACTTAACATACGAGGAGGTACCGGTCAAGATCTTGGATAGGAAAGAACATGTCTTATGTACCGAGGTTATACCACAAGTTAAAGTTTTGTGGAGAAACCATGCTATTGAGGAAATGACCTGGGAGTTGGAAACGGAAATGAAAGCGAGGTATTCTCATCTTTTCAAACACACCAGTATACGTCGTCAATTTCGAGGACGAAATTTCATAAGGAGGGGAGGTTGTAAGACCCCAAATTATTAATAAATGAAATTTATTTTCCTCTATTTATTATTTTGAAATAGTAAGGGTTGATTTGATTAATGTGGATAGTTATGGGTAAAATACGCAAATATTTCGAATAAGCAAATGGTTATAAAATATTCATTATTATTAAGGAATATTCGTTTGGTCGAGGAATATTCAAATCTTTTCGAGGAATATTCGTATTTACGGGCCATGAGCCTTTTATGGGCCCCATAACGGAAAGTGATTGGATGAAGAAAACGACAAATATAAGTTGTTTATAAATAACTAGCGTAGTTATTCAAGAATTATCTTGTTGTTGGAATACCCTTTGTGGTTAAAACACACTAATAATCGCGTTGTTGAGCGGTAGAAGACACAGTATTGCACCAATTATTGATTCTTACGTAAGAAGACACTACTCAATAATTATTACAGATAATTACTGCTCAAAGATTTTTTATTGATTTAATAATTGTTGCGTTGATATTTTATATTCTTGTTGTTTCAATAATTGTCATTATACAAATATTTTCATTATCGAAGCAATAATTCATATTATCTGAATAATATTATTATATAACATTATTGGCAATGTCTAGAAAGTTCTCGCTCAGGAGAGGTTTGGTCACCTAATTGCGCGCGACCAAGAAGAGAGATCCTTATTGAAAGCCCCTCTTTCCTGAACTACAGTTGGCGAAGATCGTGATTCTGTAATATTATTTGTGAATAATTAATTATTAATTTATATGATGAGGAAAATATTGATTTTATGTGGATATAGATGGAGAAAATTTTAATGTGACAATTGTTGAAAATTAATATTTTATCTTTTCTCGATAAAATAATTCATTTAAATATATTATTTTAATAATATATTAACGGTGATATTTTTATAATGAATGTGGGATATATGAGTATATGAGGAGGAAGAGTATTTTTGTGGCATTAAATGATTAACACATGTTTTGTGTGTCGGTGGACCCCATTTATTGACTGAAATTTGATTATAGCCTGTAAAATCGTCTGTTTGTGGATTTCGGTTAATTTCTGTTTGGAATTTGGAAAAACTTCCTTCTGTAAAGTTGTAGATAATGGAATTTCCTATAAAAATTCGCGAGATTTGAATTTTCTGATAAAATGGCTATTTATTATGAATTATTGAAATTCCGAAGTTCCGAAATAATTGCTTTTTGGAAGTTTAAAATATTTTTAATTACAAAAATGTTTTTTTCATTTTTGAAACTCATTTAACATGTGATTAGGAGGCTGAATTCAGATTGTTAGTGTGCATATGAAGTTGTGGAAAAATTATAATATTAATATATTAAATTTTCTACTTTGGTGTTCTAAGCATTTTCCTATAAATAGGGTGCTTAGGTTAGAATTGAAAATCACACCAGAAAGTGAAGTTTTCTCTCTCTATATTATCAAGCGTATTCTTGTGAGTATTTTGAGTATACTTTGAGTATTGCTATACGATGCAAGTTCAAGTCATAGCCTATATCCGGTGTTTCAATTAGAAGTACTGTCTTTCGAGGTAAGGGATGTTATTTGATTCGAAAATGATATTATTTCTTCAATATCATTATGACGAAATATTGGTTGAATTTTTTTATCAAATTTGGAACTTTTTCATGTCGGGTTACTATTCACGAGTTACTTATTCATGAGTTACTATTCACGAGTTACTATTCATGAGTTACTATTCACGAGTTACTATTCATGAAGTTACTATTCACGAGTTACTATTCATTGAGTACTATTCACGAAGCGTGAAGATGTTTTTTGTGAAATTTCTATCTTTTGGTGTCTGAGTTACTATTCACGTATACTT
Source organism: Panax quinquefolius (assembly GCA_020205615.1). Taxonomy (NCBI): domain Eukaryota; kingdom Viridiplantae; phylum Streptophyta; class Magnoliopsida; order Apiales; family Araliaceae; genus Panax; species Panax quinquefolius. The sequence continues at coordinate 27,626,791 of CM035151.1, forward strand.
GCATCTTATTCACGTGATACGACACTATTTACTTAATCACTGCCTATTCAATTAAAAAATAAAATTTTTTCTTTTGTCCAAAATATCTACTATGGATACTAGCTTTGATTGTATCCATGTTTTGATCATTCTTGAATTTTACTCCACTCGATTACTTATGAAGTATTTTGAACTTGGATTGTTTAAAATACTGAATCCTTAATATTGTTCTTTTGTTTCACCGGATTCGCTTTTCTTTGAAATATTTTTCATCATCCTCACCCTAAATGATGATATTATCGAATATCTTTGGCCTATAAGGCAAAGATGAATGATTTCTTGATGAATATCTTTGGCCCGTAGTCAAAAGATGAACAGTGTTGAGATGAACATGACTTCTATCGATTAATATCTTTGGCCGTGGTGCAAAGATGAGCAATGTTTTAGACGAACATGACCAACTCGATGAATATCTTTGGCTCAGTAGTGCAAAGATGAATATTTGATTCCGTATATATATTGATTGATGTTACATGGATAAAATATCGACGATGAACTTTTAAATTCATATATAGAAGATAGTAGTTTGCATTCTCTACTTAACTCTTCTAATGAATTGTTGTTTCCGCTACAGAAGATTGATTTAAAACTGGTTGTCTATTGTATTCTATTAGATTTTTCCCTGTTGGAGACTAACGATAATTTGTTGTATATTATCTTAGTCATAATATTCTTTACTGGGCTAGTTGAGCTCACCCTTTTCCTTGTTGTTCCATTTTTCTTCTCAGGAGGCGAGAATGTAGCGAGTACTAGTCGGGGTATGGAATGAAGGTTCTAGAGAGAGTTGTTTAGTAGTCCTCACCATTTTTTGTAAAATAATTTATAAATAATTATGATGAGGATTTATTTGGGTATGTATATTGTCTAGAAGACAATAATTGTATTTAAACTCTCACAAGATATATATTTGTCATATTTTGCACCGACAAGTGTATTAATAAAGTTGTAGTTATTTCTGTACCATGTATTTGGCGACTCAGAATGGGTTGGATGGAATGGACCTATTTTGGGGGCGTCACACTTGTGATGGATATAGAGGGTTAAAATGGATACAAGAGAAAATTAATAATATTGAAGAAGGTATTTTTTGTCTAAAAAAAATATAAACTCATTCAGATGTGCCTCTAAATGGTTAAGTTTTAATTTTGTGTCTAACCGATTAAGAGGCAATTTTTTTTTTACCAAACATGTTTTGCCTCTGACCGAATCAGAGGCACTCCAATTAAGAGACGTTAAGAGCTAATCAAACACACCCTAAGATGTTTTAACTCATTTTTATATTTAAAGATTGATTTTGTTTTTCTTGGAGTTTGGGCTTAGTTCTTTTTTGGGCTATTTGTTTACTTCTGAATGATTTTGAATACGTCTAACCGAATAAGTCATTCAAATCATTTGTTTAACAATTTTTAAAATCTGAATGTGTATGAACCATTCATCCAAAAATTTTGTAGTTGAATAAGTAAGAAGTAGTACTAAGTGATATTTTTACTTACATTCTCTTATAGACAATTAAAATTTACATACTAACATTCTCTCATAGACAATTAAAATTCGGCAAAAAGCTCCTTTAGCCCCTTATGATTGTCGACTTGTAAGCATTGAGTCATTGAACTTTAAAAAAATGCAATTAGCCCACTGTGTTTGTTAAAAAAATTTAATCTAGTCATTCCGTTCAATTTTACTTACGGACGTTAAATAAATTATTCAAATTTCCTACATGGCTTAAAAAAATTAAAAGGAAATGACATGTAAATGGTGAGGTGGCTTGTCTTCAACCTTCAGCTTGGGTCAACCCGACCTGTACACATATTAAACGGGTCAAAAGTCATAACTCTCTTGTTTTAATTCTAAATAACACAAATAATATATCAAAATTTTTATATCAATTAAATCTATTACAACATGTTATTCATTTCACAAAAGTAAGTCAAAAGATCAAGCAGATCTAGCTAGATATGAACTAATAGAAATGTTCCACTCTGATGTGATAAAAATATGTAACTGCAAGTGCATAGTGTCTAATTGAAGAACTAGCAAGTACAGGTCGAACCCACAGAGACTAAATTAATTCTTTAATATATCCTTAATTAATATTTTAGGCAAATTAGAAATAAATATGGTGGAGATAATTTATTAACTAAATTATGCAAACTATTAATTAATAACAGAAACTATTAATGAGAAAAGATACCTAGGAATCAGAATCCACCAAATATTAACATAATAAATAATTTTTATTTTCTAAATCAATTCCCAAATTATTCTCCTTCCTTTTAAAATAATGATTCATATAATTAATATGGGCAAGACATAAGTTATGAAACATTCACAGATTAACTATAACTTATCAAAACCTCATAATCAATATAAAAATCATATGCAATTTATGCGGAGGAAAATATGAAGGTGAAAATAATTAGGCATTAATTATGGAACTAAAGAAAATATAATTATGAAATACTTAGTTTCATCATACTCTAGGTATTAGAAATTTAGCTAGCCATGTAATTAAAAACAAAAACAAATAATATTAGTACTACAATTCGCATGAAATTAGAACAATAATTAAAAAGAGAATTTCTATTATATAAATAAAAGAAAGTTACAAATACTCACTGACAGTATGTTCCACACATGATTGGAATAAGAGAGACAAACTCTAAATATCTTCTCACTCCTACACTAGTGAAAAACTAAGAAAAATAAAATAACAAGTGATCTCTTCTCTCTAAAACAAGAGGCCTATTTATAGGAAAAATAACTTAGAACCCTAATTTAGATTCATTGAACTTGGACACTTTGGTTCCCTTTCCATGTAGGATTCAACTTCCTAGTGGCAATCAACTTCTCAAAAAGATCTTCTAGATAGACTTTTCTTTCTCTTGTTGAATTTGACTTCACACCAAATATCCTTTTTCCTTCTCCTTGTAGAATTCTTATTGGATATTCCTTATATGAATAAAAGCATTAAATATCTTTTGATCACCAAGATTTTGACTTTATCGTAATAAATATTAAATCCTATAAAATAAAATAAAACATATTAATTTAATAAACTAATATAATTAAAAGGACAAAATTAGGGATAATAAAATGTATGAATTACGTGTCTATCAAATACCTCCATACCTAGCTTTTGCTCGTCCTCGAGTAAAAATAAAAATAAAAATAAAACAAAAATTACACTACCCCATTTTCGTAGGAAACACGATTGCACTTAGCATGTGCAACAAGCCTTTAAACCCAAAAGTTACCCTAAGTGGACGAGTTGTGTCTTGTGAGGGTTTGCAGTAAATATACCCACAAAATTCAAAAAATAATTTTGGATTCAACGAATTATGAAATTGAAAGAAAACTTCTAAATATCTATGGGCATTATACATAAGCAAGATTAAATTCAAAATCACATTTTTACTATATCAAAAATACTCAATCTTTATTTTAGACATCATCCTTCATTAAATCAATTCCATGTGATGCATTCATGTGTATATAATGTAACTCTTAGTAAGGATTTTTACCATGAAAATCAAGCAAGCTCATTTTTTCCTTTTTCTTTCTTTTTTCCATTTTATGCATCATTTTTTTTAAATTTTGATTCTTGACTTGTGCAATGTCTCATTTTCTTAGGCTTTTCAGAGTTACCCATGTAGAGCGAGCGTTGGACCAATGCCTCCCAAACCAGATGGCTTTAGGGCACTAGGTGTAGAGACACCCCTAAGGATTTACTAACTCGAGTAACAAAGGCCACAAAATTAGACTAGTCAAGTTGCTTTTATCCATCACACTTTTCAGCGTGAATATCGATGCTTCCCGAGGCTTGGATACCCAGTTATTTCGTTTAATGGACATTGAAACAGTTATTTATTCTTTTTTTTCTTTTTTTCTTTTTTTTTCAACTTTTCTCAACTTCATTTTTCTTTCATTCTTTTTTCTTTTCTTTTTTTTTTTTTTTTTGTTTTTGAAATTACTCGAATCATGGTTTATACCCCACAACTAAGAATTAGTGCAAACGTGAAGTGCAAAAATGCTTGTGAAATCAATTTTAAATCCAGATGGTGTTTTGAACTAAGATTTCAGATCTCTTATCAAAAAATTCAAGAGTTCTAAATCTTTCAATCTCACTCATGAGTTTTGCTCCACAAACACTTATTAGAATTAATTCAATTCATAAAAAGTCAAACAAAATTTTTAATTTTTTTATGTTTTTTTTTCCGTAAAAAGAAAAAAAATCTAATACAAACAAACTCCCCCCATACCTAAATCATGCATTGTCCTCAATGTATGCAAATGAAGAAAAGAAAACAAAGATATGAAAGAATTGTACCTTGTATGCGGACCATTTGTTCTGCAAGAAGATGTGGTGAGAAAGAAAACAAATGTACATATCTATAAATTTTATAAATCCTAAAAATTATGTGACTAAAAATGAATGTTACAAATGGATAAGTGAGTGTGAACTTTTCATTATTTTCAGGAGGTCTAGGAAATTAAAAATAGTCAGAATTTTCATCACAGTTATGCTTCAAGTTTACCTCAAGAAAACTTTCATTAACATGTTCAAATGATGGAAGAATTAGTTCAAATACATGTACTAGTTTAGTTGACTTATTTGTAGTGGATCTCAACAGCTCATTGACCTTATCTAAATATTCAGATTCATTCCAATTTTGGTCAAGGTGATTTAAGAAAAAATCATTTGGATCTTTTTCAATCAAGAGTCTATTTTCATTTATTTCTTGGGTCATTAACAACTCTTGTATCATGTTTACTTTAATGGGTTGGTCCAAAAAATCACTAGGTGGCTCTCCCACATTAAACACATTTAAGTCAATTGTCATGTTTCCAAATATCAATTTCATTAGCCCATTTCTACAATTAATTAACGCATTAGAGGTTGCTAGAAATGGTCTACCTAAAATAACCTAATTTGACCATTGGGATTGACAACAGTTGAGTTTCAAGAACAATAAAATCAACAGGGAAGACAAAATCACCAACCTTAATGAGTACATCTTCAACTATTCCTTTTGGCACTTTAACGGAACGGTCAGCTAGTTGGAGTGTGACACTTGTCTTTTTTAACTCCCCTAAGCCTAAGGTTTGGTACACAGAAAATGGTAATAAGTTCACACTAGCTCCTAAATCAAGTAAAGCTTTTTCAATTAAGGTGTCACCTATGATACATGAAATAGTAGGACAACCGGGGTCCTTATATTTCATAGGGACTTGACATGACAAGATAGAACTAATATGGGCTGTTAGAAAAGCTTTCTTAGGAACATGAGTGTGGTTCTTTTGTGTGTGCACAAATCTTTTAGACATTTAGTGTAATAACCGTAAATTTTATGATTTAATATTAATATTTATAAATAGAGCCTGTGATAATGGCATGAGGTGAGTAACTCAATTGAATTAAAATTGAATTTTTAATAATTGATAAGATGTGGAGAATTATGATAGGTTTATGAAAGGTCTGGTGTGACATAATGATGGAATTAGTGAGGAATAATTAAGTATTTACATGTTTATAATCCAAATAATAAATTGGGAGTCTAGCCCAATAAAGTCAATTGATGGACTTTTGAGTTAGCCCAATAAACTTGGGATATTTAAAATCCAATTCGGAATCCAACAAAATAGTTAACTGATAGTACAAGGTGTTGGTTAAATAAAATGTGGCGTGGGGCAGTGGGCCCGACCGACTAGCCCCTTGTCTATGTCTGAGATCTATTCTCTTGTCCCCAAATTAAGGGTCACCAAGTACAAGGAACAGTAGCCTAAACTCTCTTTATGCAAATTTTCAAGCTGCTAATCCTAGGCATGCAGGGCTAGCTAAGTGGCTGGTATGGAGTGGTTAAACAACTCCCTAAGTAACCATTGTTCATTTCTATTGCACCATGAATCCCAACATTGTGTAAAGCAAGTGTCTAGTCCATGCTTTTCTCTTTAAATACAAGCCACCATGGCGATCATTATAGTGATAAGAGTGTTGGAGAAATCTGAGTAAAGAATTCTTAGTTCTTAAGCATTACCAAATCAGTGTGTGAGATATCAAGGTTAAAGCTCGAGAAGGTATAATTTCTACTTCGTTCTTAACTTGAGTCTTGTTTGATTCTCGGTTTTCCAAATTAATAGGTCAAGTATGATGAATTAACATGATATAGGGTGTTTAGAAAGTTTACTTTCGTGCATGAATGCGTTAATAATTGTCTGGAATCAAGTTGTGGCTACTCTGCAAAATGCGAGCATGTTCACTTTGTTCGAACTCCATGGGTGCAAATTGCCATGTACTTAGGAACAAATTGATGGGTTCTATTCGTGTTAGACCATGTATTAAGAAATTCCCTTAGGTTGTATGCATATAGTAAAGTCTTAATGAAATTAACCCAACAAACTTAGACTTTGTCAAAATAGTGTACACCGAAGTCTTTGAAAGAGCTGACTTCGGAGATGTCTTCGGACAAAGCGTGTTGTCTTCGGACAAGTCGTAATGTCTTCGGACGAAGCGTGTTGTCTTCGGACAAGTCGTAATATCTTCGGACATGGCCAGATGTCTTCGGCTTCGGATATGGCGAGATGTCCTGGGACTCAGAGACAGCATCATGACTTGATATAAGGATGGATTAATAAATATTCCTATACTGCTATAAACTATTATTACATGAACGAGTTCTAAGTAGAGAATTTTACTAACTTCGGGAAAATAAATCTAATGCCTGCAAACATGTGTAGAAAAGGGTTGGTGGGATTAATAGATGTTATGGTCTACTTAAAGCAATGAACCTCTTGGAACTACGAAGAAAAAAGATTATGAATAAACTAGAAGTGGTCAAAAGTATGAGCATATTAGTGTACAGCTATGAGTTTTGATGGGTGCAGCAGTATATATAGATAGAAAGAAAAATGTGTTATGTGTACATGTTGTTTATATATGTATATCAAGTGTGTTTGGCTAATGAATACCTATACTTACATAAATAGGACAAACATAGTTCATTGAGGTGATTTTCGCTACAAGTAGTAATCAACGCTAAAGGCAAGTTCCCTAACCTCACTCAAATTTACATTGAGCAAGTATCCAAACACTATTATTATTGTGTTGCAAGTTCCTTTATTCTCACACTGTACACATTTGAATTGTTGTCATATCAATCATATTTGTCAAGCAAATATCTGTTTCTATTCGAAAATCATTCGTATACCTTGATATTGTTGCAAGCATTGGACTTATCGTTCTTAAATGCATGATGAAAAATTGTCTAAGCCTTTAATTTGACTAGACTATTATTATGTGTTAAAAAGCTATCCAATCCGATTGACTTGGTGCGGACTATCGTAAATCTACTGAGATGAACAACCCTCATAGAAGGGGAAATTATATATTGTCGGGGAACCGACGTTCGCACATAAGTATGATTAAATGTTATGCATAACGTAGGGTACTTTAGGCTGATCACCTGTTGTACTCGTTTATATTGAATTACATTGTAATACTGTTAATTCTAGTAAGAGTTCTTAGTCTTTAGTATTTCGCTCAATACTCATTCATGTTGAACCTCAAAATGAATAAATCCTGAAATTTTGTTGATATCCTTCAGTCTATAGCGACACCTATTGAATACTCTTGATATTTCTTGATATCCTTGAACTACCAATTATTATTATACCCTTAAAAGATCTAAATGTTATAACTGCTTGTTCTTCTGGCCATATTACTTGCTGGGCAAACTCGTTGCTCATTCTTGCTTCCTAAAACATTACAGTTAAGGCAGAGCAAGGCGATACTTCAGGACAGGACAAGGGAAAGGGCAAGGCGACAGAATAACTTAGTCCTTAAGACTAGAAGTATTACTATTATTGTTATGCTTGTTATGATGTATTCAAGAATGATTAAGTTATGTTTTAGTAAATAACTAAATTGTCGTAGTAATGGTTATGGTACCTTGGGACGCAAATATTTATATCATATCAATGTAAATTATTCTAGTATTTTCGTTGTTGATTTTTATAAGATATTCGTAGTTGCACGTGATGCACCGAATTCGGGATATGGGTGTCCGAATTCTGGGGGCGTCACATTTAGCATATGAGGGAACTTGTTGAATGGCATCTAAAAGAGGAATGCTAATTTTTACTTGTTTGAACACTTCTAGAATTTTGTCCAACTGGTCTGACTGCTTGTTTGAAATAAGTCTTTGAGGGAATGAGGCTTTTGGTTTGAAGACTTTTTCAGTTGACTCATAAGGTATGGTTGAATCATATTTTGAAACATGATTAGTGGATGGGCCTACTAACTCAGAGTTTGTGGGATTTTCAGGCTGGGTTGACTTTGAAGATGGATTGTTAGATTCAACATTTAATTTTTTCTCTTCTTCATTATCAATTCTAGCATGATTGTTAAAATAATTTCCAGACCTTAAAGAGATTACAGAATTCACATGATTGACTTGGTTGTTTTCAACTAAATTAACATGATAAGGTTTTTGAGTAGGGACTGGAAATTTTGGATTGGTCTCGGGTTGACTAGGAAGTTTACCCTCTCTCTTTCACTAACCTGCGTTGTGAATTGACTCATTTGGATCTCTAAAGCGAGAAATGGCTTGGTTAGTGCTTTGCTGAGATTTTATTAAAGTTTCCACACTCTTCTCTAAGGTGCTAAATCTCCTCTCACTTTCATTAGAAAAACCTGGTGGATATTGAGGTGATGGATTTGAATTTTGGTATGGACCAGGATTTAACTTTTGGTAGGGTTGAAAAGATTGATTCAGAGACTGATTGACCTGATTTGAAGAATTATTTGGGTAGGGTCCTTGGTTCCATGCAAAATTAGGATGATTCCTCCGACCAGGATTATAAGTGGGTGCAAATGGGTCATTCCAAGGTCGTTGAAACATTGCATTGACTTGTTCATATTCTTCAAATTGGGGCACGACTCTAGGACATTCCTCAATCACATGGCTTGGTGAATTACACTTTAGACACAAAGGTGTTGGTGTTGAGACTTGGTGCACGTGTGATTGTCCCCTAGTTTCTAAATCTTCAAGTCTTTTAAGTACACCAGCCAACTTAACTTCTGTAGCAATTTAACTGTCAATTGTATGAACACCCCTAGATGAACTAGGTTTATCTGTCTCTTGGGTGGTTTCCCAGTGCATGATTTTTTCTGTTAAGTCTTCTAAAAACTCCCAAGCCTTTTCTTCATCATTATTCAAAAAATCCCCGTGACACATTGACTCTAACATTGTTTTAGTGGGATAGTCTAAACCTTCGTAAGCAATTTGACACAATCTCCATTTTTCAATTCCGTGGTGTGGGCACTAGGATAACAAATTTTTAAATCTATCAAAATATTTCCAAAAGGACTCTTTTTCAAGTTGGCAAAATTGATGAATTGCAGTCCAAATTTTAGCAGTTTTATGATTTGGAAAATATTTTTTTAGAAATGTAACAACAAATCCCTCGGTGTTGATATGGAATTATTTGGTAGGCTATATAACAATTTTTAGCATTATCTTTTAAACCAAATGTTATAAATCTTAGCCTAATTGAGTCATCGAGAATTGTTGTTGAATTTTCATTAAGGCACAAACTTCCTCAAATTCCTGAATAAATAAATATGCATCTTCTATCCCCAGTAAACCTAGGTAACATATTTATAAAATGTGGCTTAAGTTCAAAATTGTTATCGATTCTGCATGGTAGACCGATACATGAAGGTTAAGCGAGCGGGAAGGATAACATCGATCCTTAAAAGAAACAGTTTGGGCGCCCTCCATTTTTGTTAAAGTGAGATCTTTTAAAGTGAAATCCGAAAAATTAAGTTTTCTCACTAATCGGGATATTTCTTCCCTAATCCACAGTTTTTTCCATACACTAATTAACAAATAATCAGATAAGCACAAAAAAAAAACAAAAAATAAATAAATAAATAAAAATAAATTTACTTCTAAGGTCAACCTAAATAAAGTCTAGACAGCTCTTAACTGTTCCAAGTTACACCGCAAGGTCCACCAAATTTGAAATTAATCACACCACTAGCCAGGTAAGTGTAAGAAAGGTGGGAGTCTCTCTGTAGAAACGGTGACTAATTGAATAACCACACAATCTTTAGGCGTATACCTTTTGAACCACTTGCCTAGACACCAGTAGTTTGATTAATTTAAAATTCAAACTCCTCTTGGGGTTTTTTGTCCTAATTGAGCTCGAGAGTCCTAGGGGCCAACGTCTACTTGATTTTATTAGGTCATGGTTATGCAAAATGCAAATTGGGTTGTTTGTGGGCCAAGGAAGGGTGATGAAATCCCCACCTTATCTTGTTATAGGTTGTGCCCTTAATGTTAGATTAAAGATGAAAATGCACAAAAAAAAACTATAAACAAATAAAATGTCCTAAAACTATGTGAATTACGAAAGAAGAAGAAATTTTGACGTACCTCAATCCTCCAGCAATCACCACAGTTTTGTTAGGTTTGTAATATTCAAGAACGCAATCAAATTGCAAAAATAAGCGGAAACGTGTAAAAATCAGAGTTTAAAAATTTTACAAACCATATACCCGGATCACCCTTTATGCACAATTATTAATTAAACGAAAAAGATGAATAAGAAAACATACCCTTGAAGATCCGAGCTTCCTCAGGTACAAGTTCACCTCCAATCCTTTTCGCGTTCAACTTGAATCCACCGGGTTTGGTTCCTTCCTTTGATCAACGTTAGCCACCCAAGTGTTTGGCCTCTAGAGGTGATCCACCAAGGAAGAAGAAGGATTCAAGAAGATGGGTGGTTGGCTAAACCCTAGTTTTTCTATCTCTATAGAAAAGGAGCGTACTCTCCAACTATTGGAATAATAACGTAGTCTTGATATCTGATATAAGACTCCTCTTATAAAGATATCAAGTAACCCTATTAAAATAAGGTATTATTTAATTAAACTCATTTAATTAAATGGGCTCCCTAATCTTATTAGGGATAATTAATTAAACTCCTTTAATTAATTTTCCTTCCTAATCCAATTAGGAATAAATGAGAGTACTTATATTAAATTAATTCCTAAACTCTTTTAGAAATTAAAATAATAATAATAATTGTAATAATATTAATAAGACTCCTCTTATTAATTTATATTTAATATTTCTAAAATATTAAATAATAAATATTAAGCTATTTAATTTATTCTATCACCATAGATTAAATTAAATATACATAACATATTATTACGATTATGCCATTAACTTCTTAAATAATTATTCTTCCTTTTATATGGTGTGACCCTTTAGGTTCTCCATATTAAACCGGTTGTGAATAAATCAATTAGAACAATTCTAATCTTATTTAAATAAATAAATTAAATAATTAATTTATTTAAATAAATAATATTTATTCTACATAGGGATAAGCCTCCTAGCGATCAACGACTTTTCGGATATTATAGATTTCAACATTAATCATAAAAGAACCTTTGAGTAAATAGTTACTGATACAATTCAATCCTTCCACCATCTGATGTCCCAATTAAATATAAGGCATGGAATTCTTGTCAAGTCTTATTTTATTTAATTATATGTATTTCGATCCTTAAATGCACAACTCAAATAATGCAAATTAGAAACTCCTTTCTAATTTCATTACTGCCTTAACCAAGGACTCTTTGGGTTGTCATTTATCGAATCACATAGGACATTTCTCTTCTTTTATTAGAAGTGGTAGATTCTTTATTGATCATATATTATCTCCATGTACAACTTGTTATACCCAAGCATACCCTTTGATATACCCTAAGGGTCTTAAGGAATAAGTCAAAGTATAACTCATCATACACAAGATACTATGATGATCTCAAGTCCAAGGATTACTTGTCTTACTATCACTACAGAATTCCTATTGACGAGCAAGTGAAACTCCATTAGGTATTCCTTAGCGAGCCACGTTCGATGAACTTATTCTCTAATAAGCACCTACATACTTGCTTTAGTGTCTCCACACAAATGATCATGAGATCAATCATCCTCATCCAATGAGCAAGCAACGTATGTACCAATCTATCCGGATTCACTAATCCCCAATTTAGTAATCCAATGATTGGGAACTATTTTAGTTTTAAGCTTTCTAAGAATTTAGATCTCATTAGAATGATCATCATCATTATTCTAAAAGCATTGCTTAAAACTATGGGTTTATCACATATTATAAAACAGCATCATGTAGATAATTAAAAGCCTTTAAAAAAAATAATACTTTTTATTAATAAATGAATAAGATTGTTACAAAGTATATGCTTTATCATCAAACATGATTGGCTTGTGTGCATACTACTTTCAATCTCCCACTTGCACTAAAGCCAATCGTCATGGTATCTCATACTCTTCTTCTCTAAGTGACGATTATCCTGCTGTTGGATAAGCTTTAGTTAATGGATATGTAATGTTGTTCATGAGAGTCCACTATCTCTATAGTGATTTCCCATCTTTCAATGATTCTAATAATCAAATGAAAGTGCCACAACACATGTTTAGATCCAAGATGAGACTTAGGAACTATTCCTAGTTCTGTAATGAACTTTTAATCCAAACAATCAACTTGCGGCTTCATTTATAGCTATATACTTTGTCTTTATCACTAAACCAGCAACTCTTTGCTGTTTGGAACCTTTCCAATTCACTGCACCACTGTTCAAGATAAGACTTTACCTTAAAGTGGATTTTTACGTCATCTTGGTCTGCATTTGAAAACTTGAGTCTGTTAAGCCCTCTAGTTTTAATTTAGACCCACCATGAATATGATCACATCCTTGAGTGTCGGTTAAGCACTTTAAGATATTTTCAACGACTCATAGTGAACTTCTCCGTAATATGACCGATCAACATCGGTCTCTCGTATATTTCATTGCATACATGATAGTCACTCATGCGACCTCTCTTTTCAGGAGTCTGTGGGGACTATTAAGAGAGATACACTCCATAACTCATCTACATGAGACATCTCTTGGAGTTTGCCATGCTAAACGACTTTAGCATCAAATGAATATATGTTCCTTGGGTTAAGTCGAGCATCCTCTTAAATCTATCTATATAGATTTATATCCGCAATTAAGATACTATTCCAAATCATTCATGGAGGAATGTTTAGACAACTTTATCTTTACTGATTGTAGCATTGGTATGTCATTCCTTATCCGTAGTATATCAACATATAGTACTAGGAATGTCACGATGCTCCCACTGACCCTTTTGTACACACAAGGTTCATTCTTATTTTTGATAAAATCAAACTCTTTCGATTGCCCCATCAAAACGAATGTTCCATATTTGAGAAACTTGCTTCAATCCATTTCTCTGAGTGTATACAACACTTACCTCATCGTATGTAACTGGATCATCATCTTCTATGATGTGTACCTCATCATCATCATCTATGAAGAATCTATACCTCCAGGTATCTTGATGCTTATTCGATTTATTTATTCGGTTGTGGTATAATAGAATCTATCTACGGTGTTCCTCTTATTTGACTTATAGTATTTTGTGGTTCTTGAACTCTTCAAGATCTATTATCCTCCCACTAGCCCTTTTAATGATAAACACCTTTATCTTAGAAGGCGTGTTTCGTAACAAACACCTTTTTTTAAGTAGAATTATAGAACATATACCCTAAACTTACTTTATGATGTCCCACAAATCTATACATGTCAAATCTTGTCCCAAGCTTATCCTTGAAACCTTTTCACATAAGTTTGGACAACCCCTTATCTTAACATACTTAAGATTAGGAATCCTCCCGTCCATAACTTTTATGGAGTCATGGGGCTGGATTTTGAGGTTACCTTTTAAGATATCTGACCATTTCTAGGACATGATCCTGAAAGGATCTTTGGAATGTCGGTAAAATCATTTTGGACCGTACCATGTCCAACAAGGTATGATTTTTCCTTTCAGATACATTAATCAATTATTATGTATCAGGAGGCGTCCATTATGAGAAAACCATTTGAGATGATCTAGAAACTTATTGCACAAGTATTTATTCCTTGATCTAATCTAAGAATCTTAATACTTTGCCAATTTGTTTCATTTCTGAATTCTTTGAACCTTTCAAATAATTCACACTTGTATTTCAACAAATACATACATTCAACTCTTTGAATGATCATCTCCTTTTCTTATACTAGTTTGTTCAATTTACAAAATAATTTTTCACGTAAGTCAAGTATACAAAATTCATTAAGTAATCTTTCAGTTCTATACGAAACATTATTATTATAAATAGAACAACAATTGTTCTTAATTATAATACCAAAAATTTTATTGTCCAACAATAAAATGGAAATAATGTTTCTAACAAGAATTGGAATACAATAACAACTTATTGACTTAATTGATTTTTCCCGTAGGCAGTGCTAAACTATAAGTTTCTATAGCTAATGCAACAACCTTTGCTTCATTTTCCACACATAGGATCACTTATCTTTGTTTAACTTTCTACTTTTGTTTGGTCCCTTCATAAATCTATATTTATGATAACCAAAGTCGGTATCCAATACCCAAGTAGAACCTTGACTTAAAGAAAAAATTATTTTAAATCATGAACAAATTTGTATTTATAACCAGAACTTCACTAAGCTTCTTTGGTTAGCCTCTGCAAGATGTTTCTTGCAGTTTCTTTCCAGTGTCCAGGCTTATAGCAGTGGAAGCAAACTCCTTTGCTATCCGTATCAGTTTTGTTCTTATTATCCTTTATTTTTGCCTTTCTATTTACCTTCTTTGAATCGTTCTTCTTTTCAGAAGATCCTTTGGCCCCTACCAGTAAGACTTGATCTTTCTTGGTTGGAAAGTGACTCTCAACATTTTTCAATATGTTAAGCAAATCAGCGAAGCTGATATCTAGCTTCTTCATATGAAAAATTCACAACAATTGTGAAAGGAGTCCGGGAGTGAGTGCAAGATCAAATCTTGGCTCAACTCTCCATCCATGACAAAACCAGTTGTCCTAATTGATCAATCAAATTGATTATGTTAAGAACTTTTGTATGTATCTTCTGAGTGCCATTGGCCATTCTAGATCGGAAGAGCTCCTTAGATATTTCGATATCTAATCATCCTACTTTCCTCACCATCAACTACTTGATGTGCGGGAATATAGTAGAAGCATCCATAGTTTCATCTTGTGGCGAAAGCTGAAGCTCGTTACTCGTGGATGCGAGCATGATGCATTGAGCCAATCACAGTGCATCATCTTGCCACTTTCTAAAAGTAGCAATCTCTTCCTCGGAGGCATTATGCGCAACCATTGCGAGGATAGGCGTATTAAGGACATAAGATAGCTTTTCAACTATGAGAACTATTCTCAAATTCCTTAACCAATCCGCTTAATTGATGCAGTTAATTTAGCATCTAATATGCTTCATGATGATAGTAATTTTAGACATTGTAAAATTACGTAAATGAATTTGTAATTAACAACATTTTAACATACATTCTTTTATTAATTACCAAAATAAATTAGGTCTTGTTTTAAATTGGTATCTCCCACTATTTTCTTCAAACTATATTACCCTCACTTATATAGTTAAGCAAAATCTAATTAAAGATTTGCTAGTGAGAATAAGGATCCCATTTCAAATGTATATAGCCTTGTGGTGACACAACAAACTATATATAAATAAATAGGTAGACAACTTTTGTCAATTACATCAACTATGCAACTCCTTTTCTTTTGCCTCTTAGATTATTTTGATCAAGTGGTGGCACATCCAGAATCAAAATTATCCAAGTTAAGTCCGACCTAGCACTCCATATATTCAAAAAGAAAAATATCATCCTTGTGGTGACACAACAAAACAATATTGTTCAATTTTCTTTATAAGCATCAAATGTGATAAATTAACATCTTAAATACTTAATACTTGCCTTGTGGTGACACAACAAACTCATATTAAATATTTAATACTCTATTAATTTTATCATGCTTTAGAAAGCTGACGTTCGATATTCCAAATATCTTTGAACACTTAGAACTTAATATAAAAATTTGAGGGTTTTGTTATTAATTTGTCTCATCTTGTTTAGCGGCATTTATATATATATATAAAATACGCGTCATATTAATGAACATGCGAAGCGTGTTTGCATAATATATAATATATATAGTATAAGCATGCACATATAGAATACTATATTCTACTTGGATTGATTATTGACTTTTATTCTAGTTTGGTTCACTAGAGCCACCAAGTGAACCAAAAGGTCAAACCCTAAAGCAAGAAAAATAATATTTAAATATAACTATTACATTTAAACCCTGCTCCATTACAAATCGGGTCTTCGCTCCTTGCTCCTTGATCTCCAATTCTTCAAAATTAATTCTAACTATTCCTATTACAAAACTATTTAAAATAAATAGAAACCTTGATCGTGATCGAGGGAGGTACATAAGAGGAGTTAGAATTTACATTAAGAAAAAATTAGAGAAGACAAGGTCACGTAGAGACCCATTTAATAAAACCCATACATTCATGCATCCAACTAAAATAAAATCCAATCATATTGGTCAATAGTCCATAATCAATCCCATTTATTATCATACATCATCATCATATGTGTGCGCCCCCAAAATTAGGTATACATCACCCATCTTGGGTAGTCGGATACATGGTGCAATTTTCAAATACAACTTACTAATATAACTGCGTAGTATAATACTGACATAAAGCGCGTGAGTTTGAATACAAATATTGTCTACTAGATATTATACAAACTCAAAAGGAGTCCTCATAACAACTATTATCACACTATTTCACGAGAATAGTGAGGTCTACTAATCTTATCCTCCGGACCATTACTCTGCTCCCCACTCTAAATCCCGGTATGTTCTCATTTCCGAAGAAACGGTGAAAGAAAGGGTGAGCTCAACTAGCCCAAGAAGAAATATTATGACTAAGATAATGCGAGAATAAATTATCATTAGCCTTCAACAAATAAGTTAAACCGATAAAATACAATAGACAACCAGTTTAAGCTGCGGTGGAATATCTGATCCATTAAAAGAGTCAAGTAAAAATAAAGTCTACTATCTTTTAGGTTTTAAAAGGTTTTCATAAATTTTTATCATTAAGACTCGGTTTAATGAATAAACCACAATATCTAATCATCCTCGTACCACTGGTCAAGGATTTTCATCAAATTATCAATGGTCATGACTATCTTAGAATCACCCCTCGGTCATAATCATACCAAAAACTATCCATCAACGCATTACGAATACCGAGGACTTTTATCACATCATTTATAACAAGCCATGATTATCTTAATGATCCCTAGTCATAATCATACTAAGTTCATCTATGCACGTAAGCCAAAGATAACATAATATATCATGAGGATGATGACAATGGCATAATAATTCAATAAAACAAGTTCAAGAATTATTTTATCCGAGAATTAATAACATCCAAATTGTCAACAAGATCTTGTTTTGTAGAGTAAAATTCAAGAATGATCGGAAGAATATTTCCATGAAAAGATCTTTGGATGAAACGCAAATATCAAGGATATTCTACTAATTTCATGGAGTATAGAAGTCAAAGTTTTAACCAACCGGGTATAATAAAGAATGGAATAACAAAAGAAATCACCATGCATGCGGTTGCTTGGCATAGACAAAAGTTATTCCAACAGAATAATAATAACAAAACCAAAGTCGGGTGAAATTCACACCGCAGCGGATGATCAACCGAATAATAAATGCTTGAATAATAAACAATGGAACCAGTCCGATTGTAAAACACATGCATGTGGATATTCCAAATGAATAATAAATGCGGAATAATAAACAATGGAACAAGGTCCGGTGTAAAACACACACGCATGTGATATTCTAACGAATAATAAAGAATGGAATAACGAAAGAAGATCACCAAGTATAGGGGTTCAGCGTATCTGAGTTATTCAATGTAATAAATAAGAATGGAATAACATAAGGATTTCACCAAGTATAGGGTATCTGGCATATACAAAGTTATGTATAGGGTATACCACTTTTACGAGTTATTCCAATGTAATAATAATGAATGGAATAACGAAGTTCTCTTCATGAATAAGAAAGAATAACACCCTTACAGTACAACAAATAATATCCCTTACCTTAGAAGAACCGAATATTGGAAAAGTGAAGTAGCGAATACTTTTCTTCTTTCTCTCTATAGTTTCTCTCTGTAGAGTTTCAATGAATTAAAAAGAAAATAATGAAGGAATGAGCTTCTATTTATAGGAAAATGGAATGCATAAGAATTAATCCATGAAACGGTCCAGATTGATTTACTTTAATCGATGGTCCATATTTAAAAGCAAAATCTTTTAAATAAAATATAATATATTCTATTTATATAAAAACATTTTACTATGCAAAATACTATGCAAAACACTATATAAACACTATGCATAATAAAATATAATATATTCTATTTATAGAATAACTTTAATAAAGTATTACATTTTATATAAAAAGATGTTTACATTTTATTACGTTAATAATACTGAATAAAACAAAACGTCATTATCGCTATAATAATTCATATTATTAATCGACAATAATGGAATCAAACCGAGTGACTTCTCACATAAGCATCGATAATCAATACTGGTGTGCTTTCTTACGCAACCACACGTATTCTTGTACTTTTTACTATCGAGTAGTTCAACAAAGATCCACGGTAAAACTTCCGCCGTTATTTCAATAAAATATTTTTATCGTTTTCTCAATCCGAATAATAATTACATTGTGGGGTCCACCAATGATTGATGAGCCGTTGTATGCGAATATTCCTAACTAAACCAATATTCCCCAACCAATCGAATATAATATAACCACTTGCATACTTTGCAAAATTTATAAATACTACCCACAACTATAATATTATCTCAAATTCACACTATAATATTAAAAATTATTTCGACAAAATTTAAATCTTTATTGATAAAATCTGGGGTCTCACAATATGCATCAATAAATAACATTCATCTCATGAATAATAAACATTTAATATATATATTGATATCATTTAATGGGCAACTTTAGTTAGTATAAAATCTATTTTTGAATCAAAATAAACTCCTTTATTTTAATCCAAATTTAAATCAAAATAAAACTATTTTATTTTAATTTATCCAATTTTGAATAAAATAAACTATTTTATTTTAATCAAAATCTTTAATCAAAATAAACTCCTTTATTTTAATTAATTACTGGAATCCAATTCCATGTAAAAAAAAAAATTATTAAAGGAAACACGAATTCTTTTCCTATTCACAAATGAACTCCTTTATTTTGAATAATATGAAATCTTATTTCATATTTAAATAAACTCCTTTATTTAAGGAAACATGGATTCTCTTTCCTATTCACAAATAAACTCTTTTATTTTGAATAATATGAAATCTTATTTCATATCTAAATAAACTCTTTTATTTAAGGAAACATTGAATCCAATTTCAACTCCAATTAGTTATCATGGAATCCAATTCCAACTTTAATTAGTTTGCATGAAATTTAATTTTAAAATTAACATAAATCTTTTTATTTTAATATTAAAATAAACTTTTTATTTTAAGATTAAAATAAACCTTTTTATTTTAATTATAAAATTATTAAAATATTATATATATATACATATATATATATTAATAATAATAATAATACTAATTCGCATAATAGAATTAGTACTACTCCGTGATTCGCAAAAAAAAACTGAACATCCCGAAAATACTGAAGATTAGAAGGATTCATGTCACGTGATTTCAAAAGTGAATAACATGAATCATCTTTTAACATTTATTAACCAAAAAAAAAACATATATAACATTTACATGAATCCTGACTCCTTCATTTTCCGTAACAGACATGTATTTCGGCCAGGAGATGTTTCCCTTTTTTTTTATATATAAATTTTATACAACAAAATTATGCCCAATTAAATTGTTCTAAACACATATCAATATACATATCAAATTAAAATAATTAATAATTTGCATAAAGGTTTGGCTCGATGCCACCGTTAGGTTTGTAATATTCAAGAACTTGATCAAATTGCAAAAATAAGCGGAAACGTGTAAAAATCGAGTTTAAAATTTTACAAACCATATACGGATCACCCTTTATGCACAATTATTAATTAAACGAAAAAGATGAATAAGAAACATACCCTTGAAGATCCGAAGCTTCCTCGTGTACAAGTTCACCTCCAATCCTTTTCGCGTTCAACTTGAATCCACCGGGTTTGGTTCCTTCCTTTGATCAACGTTAGCCACCCAAGTGTTTGGCCTCTGGGGGTGATCCACCAAGGAAGAAGAAGGATTCAAGAAGATGGGTGGTTGGCTAAACCCTAGTTTTTCTATCTCTATAGAAAAGGCGCGTCTTCTCCAACTATTGGAATAATAACGTAGTCTTGATATACGATATAAGACTCCTCTTATAAAGATATCAAGTAACCTATTAAAATAAGGTATTATTTAATTAAACTCATTTAATTAAATGGGCTCCCTAATCTTATTAGGGATAATTAATTAAACTCCTTTAATTAATTTTCCTTCCTAATCCAATTAGGAATAAATGAAAGTACTTATATTAAATTAATTCCTAAACTCTTTTAGAAATTAAAATAATAATAATAATTGTAATAATATTAATAAGACTCCTCTTATTAATTTATATTTAATATTTCTAAAATATTAAATAATAAATATTAAGCTATTTAATTTATTCTATCACCATAGATTAAATTAAATATACATAACATATTATTACGATTATGCCATTAACTTCTTAAATAATTATTCTTCCTTTTATGGTGTGACCCTTTAGGTTCTCCATATTAAACCGGTTGTGAATAAATCAATTAGAACAATTCTAATCTTATTTAAATAAATAAATTAAACAATTAATTTATTTAAATAAATAATATTTATTCTCTGATAGGGATAAGCCTCCCTAGCGATCAACGACTTTTCGGATATTATAGATTTCAACATTAATCATAAAAGAACCTTTGAGTAAATAGTTACCGCAAATCTGATTCAATCCTTCCACCATCTGATGTCCCAATTAAATATAAGGCATGGAATTCTTTGTCAAGTCTTATTTTATTTAATTATATGTATTTCGATCCTTAAATGCACAACTCAAATAATGCAAATTAGAAACTCCTTTCTAATTTCATTACGCCTTAACCAAGGACTCTTTGGGTTGTCATTTATCGAATCACATAGGACATTTCTCTTCTTTTATTAGAAGTGGTAGATTCTTTATTGATCATATATTATCTCCATGTACAACTTGTTATACCCAAGCATACCCTTTGATATACCCTAAGGGTCTTAAGGAATAAGTCAAAGTATAACTCATCATACACAAGATACTATGATGATCTCAAGTCCAAGGATTACTTGTACTACTATCACTAAAGGAATTCCTATTGACAGGCAAGTGAAACTCCATTAGGTATTCCTTAGCGAGCCACGTTCGGTGAACTTATTCTCTAATAAGCACCTACATACTTGCTTTAGTGTCTCCACACAAATGATCATGAGATCAATCATCCTCATCCAATGAGCAAGCAACGTATGTACCAATCTATCCGGATTCACTAATCCCCAATTTAGTAATCCAATGATTGGGAACTATTTTAGTTTTAAGCTTTCTAAGAATTTAGATCTCATTAGAATGATCATCATCATTATTCTAAAAGCATTGCTTAAAACTATGGGTTTATCACATATTATAAAACAGCATCATGTAGATAATTAAAAGCCTTTAAAAAAAATTAATACTTTTTATTGATAAATGAATAAGATTGTTACAAAGTATATGCTTTATCATCAAACATGATTGGCTTGTGTGCATACTACTTTCAAGTTTATATTTAACAAAAAAAAAAAAAAAAACCCTAACAGGATGTGCTCTACGTGAGTGAATGCATGAATGCGACAAGTAAAAAATATATATATAAAAAAATTAAACTACTATTTTTTTTTATTATTTCAAAAAAAACAATTAAAAATATGGAATCACAAATCAAGAAAGCCTTGACAACAAAATCTTTATCTTTTCGCTTCTTCGATCCGCTTCAATAATCCCGAAAAAAAAATGAGTTAAAACTAATTCGAATAAATAAAAATTAAAGAATAAATAAAAATTAATTCTAGTCCCCGGCAACGACGTTAAAAATTTAATGTGATAAAAATATGTAACTACATGTGCACAGTGTCTAATTGAAGAACTAGCAAGTACAGGTCGAATCCACAAAGACTAGATTAATTCTTTAATATATCCTTAATTAATATTTTAGGCAAATTAGAAATAAATATGGTGGAGAGAATTTATTAACTAAATTATGCAAACTATTAATTAATAATGAAACTATTAATGAGAAAAGATACCTAGAATCGAGAATCCACCAAATATTAACATAATAAATAATTTCTTATTTTCTAAATCAATTCCCAAATTATTCTCCCTTCCCTTTAAAAATAATGATTCATATAATTAATATGGGCAAGCATAAGTTATGAAAAATTCACAGATTAACTATAATTATCAAAACCTCACAATCAATATAAAAATCATATGCAATTTATGCGGAGGAAAATATGAAGGTGAAAATAATTAGGCATTAATTATGGAACGGAAAGAAAATATAATTATGAAATACTTAGTTTCATCATACTCCTAGGTATTAGAAATTTAGCTACCCATGTAATTAAAAACAAAAACAAATAATATTAGTACTACAATTCGCATGAAATAAGAACAATAATTAAAAAGAGAATTTCTATTATATAAATAAAAGAATGTTACAAATACTCCTTGACAGTATGTTCCACACGTTGTAAGACCCAAACTTTTTATAAATAAAGATTTAATTTCTCTAATTATTATTTTGAAATAGTAAGGGGTTGATTTGATTAATGTGGTTAGTTATGAGTAAAATGTGCAAATATTTTAAATAAACAAGTGGTTATAAAATATTCATTGTTGTCGGAGAATATTCGTTTGGTCGTGGAATATTCTTCTTTGTCGGGGAATATTAAGTAGGGACAGTATGACCTTATGTGGGCCCCATAACTGAAAGCGATTGGATGAAGAAAAAGCGACAAATATAAGTTGTTTATAAATAACGGCGTGGTTATTCACAGATTATCTTGTTGGAATACCCGTTGGTTAAAACATACTAATAAGCGTTGTTGAACAAGAAGCACGGTATTGCACCAATTATTGATTCTTACGTGAAGAAGGCACTACTCAATAATTGTTACAATAATTCTTGCTTGATATTTTATTTTATTGATTCAATAATTGTTGCGTTGATATTTCTTTATTGTTGTTTCATAAATTGTCATTACACATTATTTTCTATTATCGAGACAATAATTCATATTATCTGAATAATATTATTAGAAAACATTATTGGCAATGTCTAGAAAGTTACATCTAAGGAGAGATTTTGTCACCTAATTGCGGCATGATGAGGAGAAATTCTTATTGGAAAGCCCTCTTTCTCTGGAGCAGCCGTGGTTGCCAAGATCTTGTGATTCTGTAATATTATTTATGAATAATTAATTATTGATTTATATGATGAGGAAAATATTGATTTTATGTGGATATAGATGGAGAAAATTTTTAATGTGACAATTGTTGAAAATTAATATTTTATCTTTTTCTGATAAAATAATTCATTTAAATATATTATTTTAATAATATATTAACGGTGATATTTTTATAATGAATGTGGGATATATGAGTATATGTGGAGGAAGAGCATTTTGTGGCATTAAATGTTTAACACATATTTTGTGTGTTGGTGGACACAATTATTGAATAGAAATTTGATTATAACAGTAAAATTGCCCGTTTATGGATTTGGTCAATTTCTGTTTGGAATTTGAAAAAACTTTCTTACTGCAAAGTTGTAGAGAATTGAATTTCCTATAAAAATTCATGCGAGATTCGAATTTTCTGATAAAAGGCTATTTATTATGAATTATTGAAGTTCAAAGCTCAAAAAATAATTGATTTTTGGAAGTTTAAAATATTTAAAATAGGAAAAACGTTTTTGGAATGTTTAGGTGGCCTCATTTAACATGTGTAGGAGCTAAATTCAGTTGGCAAGTGTGCGTATGAGAATTTGGAAAATAAATATTAATATTATATTAAATTTTCTGCTTGGGTGTTCTAAGCATTTTCCTATAAATAGGGTGCTTAGGTTAGAATTGAAAATCACACCAGAAACTGAAGTTTTCTCTCTCTATATTATCGAGCATATTCTTGTGAGTATTTTGAGTATACTTTGAGTATTGCTATACGGTGCAAGTTCAAGTCATAACCTATATCCGGTGTTTCAACTAGAAGTACTGTCTTTCGAGGTAAGGGATGTTATTTTATTCGAAAATGATATTATTTCTTCAATATCATTATGCCGAAATATTGGTTGGAACTTTTTATCAAATTTGGAACTTTTTCATGTCGGAGTTACTATTCATGAGTTACTATTCATGAGTTACTATTCACGAGTTACTATTCATGAGTACTATTCACGAAGCGTGAAGATATTTTTTGTGAAATTTCTATCTTTTGGTGTCGGAGTTACTATTCACGTATACGGTACTATTCACGAATACGGTATTATTCACCGAAAAATGAAATTTCTTCTTTTTATCCAAAATATCTATTATGGATACAAGCTTTGATTGTATCTATGTTTTGATCATTCTTGAATTTTACTCCACTCTGATTACTTATGAAGTATTTTTGAACTTGGATTGTTTAAAATACTGAATCCTTAATATTTGTTCTTTTGTTTCACTTTGGATTCGTTTTCTTTAAAATATTTTCATCATCCTCGGTCCTAAATGATGATATTCTTGAATATCTTTGGCCCGTGTGGTGCAAAGATGAATGATTTCTTGATGAATATCTTTGGCCCGTAGTGCAAAGATGAGCAGTGTTGAGATGAACATGACCGATGATTAATATCTTTGGCCCGTGGTGCAAAGATGAGCAGTGTTTAGATGAACATGACCATTAATCGATGAATATCTTTGGCTGTAGTGCAAAGATGAATATTTGATTCGAGATATATATTGATTGATGTTACTGAGGGATAAAATATCGACGATGAACTTTTAAATTCATATATAGAAGATAGTAGTTTGCATTCTCAACTTAACTCTTCTAATGAATTGTTGTTTTTCATTGCGCAGTTGTTGATTTAAAACTTGTTGTCTATTGTATTCTATTAGATTTTTTCCTGTTGGAGACTAACGATAATTTGTTGTATATTATCTTAGTCATAATATTCTTTAATGGGCTAGTTGAGCTCACCCTTTTCCTTTTTGTTCCATTTTTCTTCTCAGGAGGCGAGAATGTAGCGAGTACTAGTCGGGGTATGGAATGAAGGTTCTAGAGAGAGTTGTTTAGTAGTCCTCACCATATTTGTAAAATAATGTATCAATAATTATGATGGGGATTAATTTGCGTGTGGATATTGTCTAGATGACAATATCTGTATTTAAACTCACAGTTTATATGTTGTAATAATAAAGTTGTAGTTGTTTCTGTACCATGTATTTGGCGACTCAGAATGGGTTGGATGGAATGGACCTATTTTGGGGGTGTCACATGTGGGATATATGAGTATATGAGGAGAAAGAGTATTTTTATTGCATTAAATGATTAACATATGTTTTGTGTGTCGGTGGACCCCATTTCTAGACAGAAATTTGATTATAGCCTGTAAAATCGCCCGTTTGTGGATTTCGGTCAATTTCTGTTTGGAATTTGGAAAAACTTTCTTCTGCAAAGTTGTAGAGAATTGAATTTCCTATAAAAATTCACTAGATTCGAATTTTCTGATAAAAGGGCTATTTATTATGAATTATTGAAGTTCCGAAGTTTCGAAATAATTGATTTTTGAAGTTTTAATTAATTTTTTTTAAGAAAAACGTTTTTGGTGAGTGTCCCACATGTGATATAAATGTGTTGAATGCTAAATTCAGATGGTAAAAGTGGGCGTAAATTCAGTTTGTAAATTCAATTTTAAATTTTCTGCTTTGGTGTTCTAAGCAATTTCCTATAAATAGGGTGCTTAGGTTAGAATTGAAAATCACACCAGAAACAAGTTTTCTCTCTCGATATATTGAGCGTATTTTTGTGAGTATTTTAGTACTTTGAGTATTGTTATACGATGCAAATTCTTTCAAAGACTATATCCGATATTCCAAATCGAAATCTTGTCTTTTCGAGGTAAAGGATGTTATTTTCTTCGTAAGTGATATTATTTCTTCAATATCATTATGCCAAAATATTAGTTGGAACTTTTTATCAAATTTAGAATTTTTTCATGTCGGGGTTACTATTCATGAGTTACTATTCACGAGTACTATTCACGAAGCATGATGATGTTTTTTGTGAAATTTCTATCTTTTGGTGTCGAGTTACTTATTCACGATCGACACTTATTCACGAATCATTTACACTATTCACGTAAAAATTAAATTTTCTTTTCTATGTCCAAGATTGTCTGTTATGATTCCTATCTTTGATTGGATCTATATTTTGGTCTTCATTATTGAATTTTACTCCACTCTGATTATTTATGAAGTATTTTTGAACTTGGATTGTGTAAAGTACGAATCCTTAATATTTGTTCTTTTGTTTCACTGGATTCGTTTTCTTTAAAATATTTTTCATCATCCTCATTCCTAAATGATGATATAACTGAATATCTTTGGCCTGTAGTGCAAAGATGAATGATTTCTGATGAATATCTTTGGCCCGTAGTGCAAAGATGAACAGGTGTTGAGATGAACATGACCAACTGATGAATATCTTTGGCCTATAGTGCAAAGATGAATATTTGATTCAAGATGTATATTGGTTGATGTTACAGGGATAAAATATCGATGATGGACTTTTAAATTCATAGATGATAGTAGATTTCATTCTCTACTTAACTCTTCTAATGAATTGTTGTTTCCGCTGCAGTTGTTGATCTAAAACTTGTTGTCTATTGTATTCTATTAGATTTTTCCTTGTTGAAGACTAAGGATAATTTATTGTATATTATCTTAGTCATAATATTCTTTACTGGGCTAGTTGAGCTCACCCTTTTCATTTTTGTTTCATTTTTCTTCTCAAGAGACGAGAATATAGCGGGAACTAGTCGGGGTATGGAGTGATGGTTCAAGACAGTTGTTTAGTAGTCCTCACTATTTTGTAAAATAGTGTATCAATAATTGTAATGAGGATTTATTTGAGTGTGGATATTGTCTAGAAGACAATATTTGTATTTAAACCCAGTGTTTATGTGTTGTCGTATTTTGCACGACAATTGTATTAATGAAGTTGTAGTTTTTTCCGTACCATGTATTTGGCGACTCAGAATAGGTTGGGTGGATTGGACTTATTTTGGGGGCGTCACACACGTGATTGGAATAAGAGAGACAAAATCTAAATATCTTCTCACTCCTACACTAGTGAAAAACTACGAAAAATAAAATAACAAGTGATCTCTTCTCTCTAAAACAAGAGGCCAATTTATAGGGAAAATAACTTTGAACCTTAATTTAGATTCATTGAACTTGGACACTTTGGTTCCCTTTCTATGTAGGATTCAACTTCTTAGTGGCAATCAACTTCCTAGACTTTTCTTTCTCTTTTTGAATTTGACTTCACACCAAATATCCTCTTTCCTTCTCCTTGTAGATTTCTTCTTGGATATTCCTTATATGAATAAAAGCATTAAATATCCTTTGATCACCAATATTTTGACTTTATTGCAACAAATATTAAATCCTACAAAATAAAATAAAACATATTAATTTAATAAACTAATATAATTAAAAGGACAAAATTAGGGATAATAAAATGTATGAATTACGTTGTGACGCCCCCAAAATTAGGTATACATCACCCATCTTGGGTTGTCATATACATGGTACAAAATTCAAATACAACTTACTAATACAACTGTCGTGTACAATACGACAAAACATAACTGTGAGTTTGAATACAATTATTGTCTACTAGAGATTATACAAACTCAGAAGGAGTCCTTATTACAATTATTAACACACTATTTCACAGAATAGTGAGGACTACTAATGCTATCCTAGGGACCGTCACTCCATTCCCCGACTAGTCCCAGCTATATTCTCATTTCCTGAATAGAACAGTGAAAGAAAGGGTGAGCTCAACTAGCCCAGTAAGAAATATTATGACTAAGATAATGCAGAATAAATTATCGTTAGCCTTCAACAGTGTTAAACTGATAAAATATAACAACATCAAGTTTAACTGCAGCGGAACAAGTAATCCCTTTAAAAGAGTCAAGTAGAGAATAAATGGTCATGATCATGCCAACAACTGTCCATCAATGCACTACGGGCCAATGATAACTTTTACCACATCATTTGTAACATAACTGACGTGATTACAATCGAATAATCTCTCGGTCATAATCATACCAAGTCCATCTATGCACTTACAAAGGGCATACAGATGACTTTCAACATAATATAAACATGAGGATGATGACAATGATATAAGAATTCAATAAAACAAGTTCAAGAATTAATTTATCTAGGAACTAATAATGTCCAAATTGTCAACATGATCTTCGCTTTGTAGAGTAAAATTCAAGAATGATCGTAAAAATATTTTCATGAAAAGATCTTTGGATGAGCGCAAATATCAAGGATATTCTACTAATTTCATGGAGTATAGAAGTCAAAACTTTAACCAACCGAGTATAATAAATAATGGAATAACAAAAGAAATCACCATGCATGCGGTATTGCATATGCAGTGTTATTCAATGTAATAATAATAACGGAACCAGTCGTAAAATTTTGCACCGATAGGATATTCCAACAAAAATAAAGATTTTAACCGGTCCGGTGTAAAACACATGAATATGATTTTCCAATGAATAATAATAAAGATTTTAACCAAGTCCGGTGTAAAACACACGATGCATGTGATGTTCCAATGAATAATAATAAAGACGGAACCGGATCCGGTGTAAAATACACAAACAGGATGTTCCAACAGAATAATAGAAGAATGTTGTGACGCCCCCAAAATTAGGTATCGTCACCCATCTTGGGTCGCCACTTACATGGTACATAAATTCAAATACAACTTACTAACATAAGCTGTAGGTATAATATACGACATAAATCGTGAGTTTGAATACAAATATTGTCTACTAGATATTATACAAACTCAAAAGAGTCCTCATTACAACTATTATCACACTATTTCACATAATAGTGAGGACTACTAATGCTATCCTCCGGACCATTACTCCGTTCCCCGACTCGTCCCCAAATATGTTCTCATTTCACAGAAGAGAAGGAAAGAAAGAAAGGTGAGCTCAACTAGCCCAAAGAAGAAATATTATGACTAAGATAATGCGAGAATAAATTATCATTAGCCTTCAACAATGTTAAACCGATAAAATACAATAGACAACCGGTTTAATCTGCGGAATGAATATACAATCCATTAAAAGAGTTAAGTAAAAATAAAGTCTACTATCTTTTAGGTTTTAAAAGGTTTTCATCAATTTTTATCACTAAGACTCGGTTTAATGAATAAACCACAATATCTAATCATCCCTGCATTCACGGTCCAAGGATTTTCATCAAATTATCAATGGTCATGACTATACCGAATCACCCCCGGTCATAATCATACCAAAAACTATCCATCATTTGCATTACAGTGCCACCGAGGACTTTTGTCACATCATTTATATCAAGCCATGATTATACCGAATGATCCTCGGTCATAATCATACTAAGTTCATCTATGCACGTAAGCCAAAGATAACATAATATAACATGAGGATGATGACAATGACATAATAATTCAATAAAACAAGTTCAAGAATTATTTAATCCGGAATTATTAACATCCAAATTGTCAACATGATATCTTGTTTTTGTAGAAAAAATTCAAGAATAATCGAAAAATATTTCCATGAAAAGATCTCGGATGAAACGCAAATATCAAAGATATTCTACTAATTTCATGGAGTATAGAAGTCAAAGTTTTAACCAACTGGGTATAATAAAGAATGGAACAACAAAAGAAATCACCACGCATGCGGTATTGCGATGTATGAAGTTATTCAATGTAATAATAATAACGGAACCAGTCGTGTGAAATTCACAATCGAGGATGATCCAAATGAATAACAAATCTTTGAATAATAATAAACAATGGAACCGTGTCCTGTAAAACACACGATAGGATATTCCAACGTAATAATAAATGCGGAATAATAAACAATGGAACCAGTCCCATGTAAAACACACGACATGTGATATTCCAATGAATAATAAAGAATGGAATAACGAAAGAAGATCACCAAGTATAGGGGATTCCGCAGATATCTGAGTTATTCCAATGTAATAAATAAGAATGGAATAATATAAGGATTTCACCAAGTATAGGGTATCTGGCAGTATACGAGTTATGTATAGGGTATGCCACTTTTACGAAAGTTATTCAACAATGTAATAATAATGAATGGAATAACGAAGTTCTCTTCATGAATAAGAAAGAATAACACCCTTACGGTACAACAAATAATATCCCTTACCGTAAAAAGACAATGGATATCAAAGTAGTGAAGTACCGAATACTCTTCTTCTTTCTCTCTATAGATTTTCTCTATAAACTTCTCTCTATAATTTCTCTCTCTAGTTTCAAAGGAATTAAGTAAGAAAATAATGAAGGAATGAGCTTCTATTTATAGGAAAATAGAATGCATAGTAATTAATCCATGAACGATCCAGATTGATTTACTTTAATCGACGGTCCATATTTAAAGCAAAATCTTTTAAATAAAATATCATATATTCTATTTATATAAAACATTTTACTATGCAAACACTATGCAACACTATGCAAAATACTATGCAAAACACACTAGCAACACTATGCATAATAAAATATAATATATTACATTTATGAATAACTTTAATAAAGCATTTTATATAAAAAAATGTTTACATTTTATTACGTTAATAATACTGAATAAAACAAAACGTTATTATCGCTATAATAATTCATATTATTAATCGACAATAATGGAATCAAACCGTGTACTTCTCACATAAGCATCAATAATCAATAACACAAGTATTACTACGCAACTTCACATGATTCTTGTACTTTTTACTACCGAGTAGTTCAACGGTATCCACGGTAAAACTTCCATAGTTATTTCAATAAAATATTTTTGTTGTTTTCTCGATCCGACAATAATTACATTGTGGGGTCCACCAATGATTGAATTTGTTGTACGAATATTCCTCGCTAAACCAATATATTCCCCACCAATCGAATATAATATAACCACTTGCATACTTTGCAAAATTTATAAATACTACCCACAACTATAATATTATCTCAAATTCACACCATAATATTAAAAAATTATTTCGACAAAATTTAAATCTTTATTGATAAAATCTGGGGTCTCACAAATGTCACCAAGTATAGGGTAAACCGCGTATACAGGTTATTCCAACAGAATGATAAGCAATGGAATAACAACAGTTCTCTTCATGAATAAGAAAGAATAACACCCCTTACATTAGTAGATTGAATACTGCAGTAGTGTAGAAACAGAATACTCTTCTTCTTTCTCTTTTTTCTTCTCTACTATACTTTCTCTCTATAGCTTGAATGAATTAAGTGAAAAATAATGAAGCACTAGACCTCTATTTATAGAAGATTTCTAGCTTAGCACTTGAAATGTGAAAGGGCAAGTGGCATGACGACTGGTGATGTGAAAAGAAAAGTGGTTTGATGCCTATAATGTGAAACGACAATTGGTTCGACGCCTGTAATATGAAACGGCAAGTGGTTTGACGTCTGGTAAAGGTAGTTACTATTGACGAAGGTAATTACTATTGACGAAGGTAATTACTATTGACGATGAGACTCTTAGATGATGACATATGGGCCCCCCATAAAATAACCAAACTTACCACAAACGTCTCATAATAGACTCTTTATATACATCAAGGATTGAATAAATATTACCACAAATCATTTTATTTTTAATCAACACATATTTAATCTTTCAACAATTATTAATCATTTATAACTTGTCGTCTCAATTATTGATTTAATAATATAACATATTATACAGATGATACTGTGACAATAATTGAATCAATAATATAAGAGATATGATGCAACAATTATCGTAGAAGATAATTGAGTATAAATGTGACTTCTCACGTAAGCATCAATAATCAATACCGTGTTACTACTTATGCAACCACGCGTATTCGCACTTTTACTACCGGTAGTTCAATAGTTTTAACGGTAACACCTCCGCCGTTATTTTCATAAAGTATTTTTGTCGTTTTCTCAATCCGACAATAATTCCGTTGTGGGGTCCATCAATGATTGTGCCGTCGTACGAATATTTTCCGACAAAAAGAATATTCCCCGACCAAACGAATATTTTATAACAACTTGCTTACTTTGCAAAATTTATAAATATTACCCACAACTATAACATTATATCAAATTTACTCCATAATAGTCAAAAATAATATTTATAGAAAATTCATCTTTATTTATAAAAGTTGGGGTCTTACAACCTCCCCTTCTTATGAAATTTTGCCCTCGAAATTAGGGTACGTACCTGTTATGTCGAAGAGGTAAGGATACCTTGATTTCATTCCAGATTCTAACTCCCAAGTCATTTCCTCAACATCGTGGTTTCTCCACAAAACTTTGACTTGAGGTATAACCTTGGAGCATAGAATATGTTCCTTCTTATCCAAGATTTGAACAGAAACCTCTTCATACGTCAAATCTTCCGCTATTTCGTCCGGTTCTAACTTAATAATGTGGTTCGGGTCTTTCACATATTTACGTAACATGGATATGTGAAAAATGTTATGAACACGAGACATACTTAGCGCAAAAGCGAGTCTATAGCCCACGGTTCCTACTCGATCGAGGATTAAAAATGGGCCGATGAATCGAGGATTGAGTTTTCTTCTCTTTCTAAATCTCGTAACTCCTTTCCATGGAGCAACACGCAACAACACATGATCTCCTATATCGAATTTCACGTCCTTTCGATGAAGATCAGCATAACTCTTTTGTCGATCTTGTGAGGTTTTTATACGTTGTCGGATCGTTTGAATCTTTTCCGTAGTCATACGTACCAACTCCGATCCCAATAACGTTGCTTCACCCACCTCATCCCAGCATACTGGAGAACGACACTTTCTTCCATACAACGCTTCGAATGGAGCCATGCCAATACTTGCTTGATAACTGTTGTTGTAGGAAAACTCCACCAATGGTAAAAACTTGTCCCAACTTCCCTTGAAATCA
Source organism: Panax quinquefolius (assembly GCA_020205615.1). Lineage (NCBI taxonomy): Eukaryota > Viridiplantae > Streptophyta > Magnoliopsida > Apiales > Araliaceae > Panax > Panax quinquefolius. The sequence goes on from CM035151.1 coordinate 27,660,253, forward strand.
AGGACACAGAGTCTTAATAGATCTTCAAGAGTTTGAATAATCCTCTCCAACCGTCGTCCGTCTGAGGAGGATGATATGCCGAAAGCTAAATCGTAAAATGCGTGCCCATAGCTTTTTGCAAACTAACCCAAAATCGTGAAGTGAATCTTTGGTCTCGATTAGAAACTATGGATACCGGCATACCATGCAGTCTTACAATCTCGTTTATGTACATACGAGCAAGACGTTCAAGTGTATAAGTTTTTCGTATCGGTAAGAAATGTGCAGACTTGGTCAATCTAACAACAATGACCCAAATCGCATCTATGCCTTGAGAAACTTTAGGAAGACCGGTAACGAAATCCATGGTAATATGCTCCTACTTCCATTATGGAATTTCAAGTGGTTGCAATGGACCTTTTGGTACTTGATGCTTCGCTTTAACTCGTTGACAAGTTAGACACCTTGAGATAAACAACGCTATCTCTCTCTCTTCATATTGCTCCACCAAAATGTATGATTTAATATCATGATACATTTTGGTACTCCTGAGATGGATTACAAACGGTGTGTTGTGCGCCTCCATCATGATTTTATACTTTAAATCAGGGTCGTTAGGAATACAAAGTCTGGAGTTGACTCGAAGTATTCCTTCTTCATAGATTTTTGCTTCCTGCATAGCACTTTCTTCTTTCTTCCTCATACGCGCCTCCAGTGTCCAGAACTTGAGCGCAACTTTAACTTTATCGATTAAAGTCGGTTCTAGTCGTATAATTGCCATCATCACATGGGTCCCTGGAGTCTTTAACTCTATCTCCATCCTTTGCAAGTCACACAAAATGGGCCTTTGCGTTGACAATATCGCACTCGTACTTGAATATGATCTTCTACTCAATAAATGCGGCTACCACGTTCGCTTTTCCAGGATGGTATTGGATGGTATGATCATAATCTTTCAACAGTTCAAGCCAACGTCGTTGTCGCATGTTGAGTTCCTTTTGAGTAAAGAAATATTTGAGGCTTTTATGATCCGTAAAGATCTCCACCTTCTCCCCATACAAGTAATGCCTCCAAATCTTTAGTGCGAAGACAACAACTGCCAACTCTAGATCATGAGTAGGATAATTCCTCGCATATTCTTTGAGTTGTCTTGAGGCATAGGTTATGACTTTTCCATGTTGCATGAAAACACATCCCAACCTTTTTGCCCAAGCATCATTTGAGATGACAAATCCTCCGAGCCGGATGGTATTGTCGAACAGCGTGCGAAATGAGTCTTTTCTTGAGTTCTTGAAAACTCTTCTCACATTCTTCGCTTCTAACCGAACTTTGTATCTTTCCGAGTCACCGAAGTCAATGGAGTAGCGATTCGAGAAAATCCTTCCACGAATCTCCGATAATAACCAGCTAAACCAAGAAAGCTACGTACTTCGGTCACTGATTTAGGTTGCTCCCAGCTTTGAATTGTTTCAATCTTTGCTGGGTCAACAGTTATTCCATGACTTGATACTACGTGCCCAAGGAATGCTACTTCCTCAAACAAGAATTCGCATTTCTTCAACTTGGCATAAAGCTTGTATTCACGAAGCTTTTGGAGTGTCAGCCTCAAGTGTTGCTTATGATCTTCACGGCTTTTGGAATAAATAAGGATGTCATCAATAAAGATGACCACAAAGTGATCCAAATATTCCTTGAATAATCGGTTCATCATATCCATGAAGGCAGCAGGAGCATTAGTCAATCTAAAAGACATGACTAGGAATTCATAATGCCCGTACCGAGTTCTGAAAGCCGTCTGTGGAATGTCATCGGTTCTAATCTTCAATTGGTGATATCCGAAACGAAGATCAATCTTTGAAAAGAATTTGGCTCCTTGCAACTGGTCAAACAGGTCATCAATACGTGGCAATGGATACCTATTTTTGATGGTGACATGATTCAACTCTCGATAATCAATATAAAGTCGCATACTCCCATCTTTCTTCTTCACGATTAGAACAGGAGCACCCCAATGAGAAGTACTAGGACGAATAAAGCCAATGTCTAACAATTCCTGTAGTTGGGTCTTTAACTCCTGAAGTTCAATAGGAGCCATTCGATATGGGGCTTTGGAAATGGGTTTTGTACCGGGTTCAAGGTCGATACAAAATTCAATTTCACGCTCAGGGGGTAGGCCAGGAAGTTCTTCAGGGAATACGTCAAAAAATTTATTAACAATAGAAATATCATTCAAAATTGACGTATTTTTATTTAAATTTGTGACATGAGCTAATAAAGCTTGACATCCGTTTTTTAATAAACGAATAGCTTTATGGCTTGAGATGAACGTGATTGATTTTAATGGTTTGGTCGCTTGAATTTGCATAATAGGTTGATTAGGAATATGAAAGCTAACAACTTTACGAAAATAATCAATTTTTGCATGATGAGTAGTTAACCAATCAATCCCTAGAATCACGTCAAATGCAAGTATTTTCAATGAAATAAGATCTACAGGTAATGTGAGGGTACCGATTTGAACCAAACAAGACTTATAAACAGTGGATGTAATGAAGGTTTCTCCCAACGGAGTTTCCACAGATAAGTCAAAATCTAGTTTCACCGGAGTCAAATTTAATCGATGAGCGCAAGTAGGAGAAATAAAAGAATGGGTAGAACCGGTATCAAATAAAGTATAAATTTCGTTAGAGTTTATGATAAGTTTACCCGTGATGACCTCATTCGGGTTCTTTGCTTTCTGGGAGGTCACAACAAACGCTCTCCCTTGCACTACTGGTTTTGACTTTCTGGGATGGCCTTTGGTGCCTCCATCCTAGCTGAATTTATCTTTGGTGAACGAAAAAATCGGGCTAAGTGACATTTCTTCCACAATTATAACATGCTTTCGACGGCATCGCTGTGCTTTGACCGATGTGCCCTCTCCTCTTTTTAAAACATATGATAGGTGGTCATTCTCCTTCCTTAACGACAGTCTTTGTCTTTCGTCTTTCAATCATTGTTGAATCTCCTCTTCTTGAAATGTCCATTCTTATTGTTTTGGCCCTGATTACCACAAAAGTGGTTACCATTTCTGGCCTGTTGATTCCCTCTACGCTTGTTGTCACCGCTTTGATGATCGCTCTCATTTGGTATTATCATTTTGTCAACCGCTCTCTTTTAGTTATATTGACTCATTATAAATACTCCACTAACTAAGCCCTATTTACAATATCTGAATATAAACACAGTTTATGAGAAATAAGATGTTGACATATCTCTGGCTTCAAACCTCTTAAAAACATCCGTGTCATTCTCTCTTCATTATCCACTAAGTGGGACGCAAACCGGGATAACTCCGCAAATTTAGCCTTGTATTGCGACACGGTCATATTGTTTTGTTCCAACTTGATAAACTCCACCTCCTTCATGTGACGAATACTTTCGGGAAAGTATTTGTCATTGAACAGCTCTTGGAACTTCTCCCAAGACATCTTCAGTATGGTAGGTTGAGTACGTTTTACCAATTCCCACTAGTAATCTGCCTCTTCGCGCAACATAAAGGCGGCAAAGGGAACCTTTAGCTCCTCGGAGCATCCCAAGACATCAAATATCTTGGTGATCTGCTTTATCCATGCTTCTGCCATAAGTGGTTTTGGCTCTCCTTAAACTCTCCGGTGGTCCCAGCTCCTTGAATCTGTTTAGCGGTGGCCTTGAGAGTTTCCAGTGTTTCCACCGCATTTTGGACAGAGCCGCTCTTGCTCTTTATTGCATGAATTGCATAAAGCCCCTGAACATTTGATCATTCATCATTTTGTCAGTGTTGTTGTTTGCATGAGGATTGTCGCCTTCCTGATGCACATTATCCTGATTATTGATATGTGGTGAATCAACGGTCGCTTTGTGCTCCATTGCTATTCTCAATATTCTCGGATGTCATTTTCGACATCGCCACAAAAAAACAAAGGTTAATTGACATATAACATATTATCCCTAAATTCGAATTTACTAATTAAATACCACATAAACTTAAGTAGGTCATACTAGCGAAGGAATTCCTCGTCTCTCCCCTCCTAGTACTATTCTCACATCTTAGCCAGGGATCATATCCCTAAGCTTTGATACTGTTGTGACGCCCCTAAAATTAGGTATACATCACCCATCTTGGGTCGTCAGATACATGGTACAAAATTCAAATACAACTTACTTAATACAATTGTCGTGTATGCAATCGACAAAACATAACTGTGAGTTTGAATACAATTATTGTCTACTAGAGATTATACAAACTCAAAAGGAGTCCTCATTACAATTATTAACACACTATTTCACGTAATAGTGAGGACTACTAATGCTATCCTCTGGACCATCACTCCGCTCCCCGACTAGTCCTCGTTATGTTCTCATTTCACAGAGAACAAAGTGAAAGAAAGTGTGAGCTCAACTAGCCCAATGAAAAAAATATTATGACTAAGATAATGCAGAATAAATTATCGTTAGCCTTCAACAGTGTTAAACTGATAAAATATAATAACATCAAGTTTAACTGCAGCGTAACAATCAATCCCTTTAAAAGAGTCAAGTAGAGAATAAAATCTACTATCTTTTATGATTTAAAAGTTTTTCATGACTTTTATCGCTGGGACTCAGCTTAAAAAATAATCCACATCATTGAATCACCCCTACACTACGGCCAAGGATATTCTTTAGTATCACGACCATAAATTATCCATACACTACAGCCAAGGACATTCGTGTATTCATTAATGGTCATGATCATGCCAACAACTGTCCATCAATGCACTACGAGCCAATGATAACTTTTACCACATCATTTGTAACATTACGGTCATGATTACACCGAATAATCCCTGGTCATAATCATACCAAGTCCATCTATGCACTACAGACCATAAATGACTTTCAACATAATATAAACATGAGGATGATGACAATGATATAAGAATTCAATAAAACAAGTTCAAGAATTAATTTATCCAGAACTAATAATGTCCAAATTGTCAACATGATAATCTTTGCTTTGTAGGGTAAAATTCAAGAATGATCGAAGAATATTTCCATGAAAAGATACTAGATGAAGCGCAAATATCGAGATATTCTACTAATTTCATGGAGTATAGAAGTCAAAACTTTAACCACCCGAGTATAATAAAGAATGGAATAACAAAAGAAATCACCATGCATGCGATACTTCAGATAGACAAAGTTATTCAACGAATAATAATAACGGAACCGAAGTCGAGGCAAAATTTGCACCAAGCGTGATATTCCAATGAGAATAATAAAGATTTAAACGTCCTAGGTAAAACACACGCATGACAGGATGTTCCAACCGAATAATAATAAAGATGGAACCGGTCCTGTAAAACACACGACAAGATGTTCCAACAGAATAATAGAAGAATGTCACCAAGTATAGGTAAATCAGCGTATACAAAAGTTATTCCAATGAATGATAAGCAATGGAATAACAACAGCCTCTCTTCATAAATAAGAAAGAATAACACCCTTACATTAGTAGATTGAATCTCGCAAAGATAGTGTAGTAATGTAATACTCTTCTTCTTTCTCTTATTCTCTCTATACTTTCTCTCTATAGCTTGAATGAATTCGTGAAAAATAATGAAGCACTAGGCCTCTATTTATAGAAGATTTTTAGCTTAGCACTTGAAATGTGAAAAGGCAAGTGGCTTGACGACTAGTGATGTGAAAAGAAAAGTGGTTTGACGCTTGTAATGTGAAACGACAATTGGTTCGGCGCTTTAATATGAAACGACAAGTGGTTTGGCGTCTCTAAAGGTAGTTACTATTGACGAAGATAATTACTATTAATGAAGGTAATTACTATTGACGAAGGTAATTACTTATTGTGAAGAGACTCTTAGATGATAACATATGGGCCCCCATAAAATAACCAAACTTACCACAAACGCCCTCATAATAGACTCTTTATATACATCAAGGTTTGAATAAATATTACCACAAATAATTTTATTTTTAATCAACACATATTTAATCTTTCAACAATTATTAATCATTTATAACTTGTCGTCTCAATTATTGATTTAATAATATAACATATTATTATCTGATGATAATCTTGTGACAATAATTAAATCAATAATATAAGAGATATGATCTGACAATTCTTCGTAGCTAATAATTGAGTATAGGTGAGTGACTTCTCACGTAAGCATCGATAATCAATACCGGTGTCTACTATGCAACCACGCATATTCTTGTACTTTTACTCTTTGGGTAGTTCAGCGGTTTTACTTGAATAACACCTCCGTAGTTATTTTCATAAAAAAAGTATTTTTGTCGTTTTCTCGATCCGAATAAATAATTCCGTTGTAGGGTCCACTAATGATTGTGTCGTCGCATCTGAATATTCCCAACAAAAAAGAATATTCCCACCAAACGAATATTTTATAACAACTTGCTTACTTTTGCAAAATTTATAAATATTACCCACAACTATAACATTATATCAAATTTACTCCATAATATTTATAGAAAATTCATCTTTATTTATAAAAGTTGGGGTCTTACATACGTGTCTATCACACTCCATGTAAACATCTTCTTCTCAGGTGATCAAAACAAAATCATCACTCCCTGTAATCTTCTCATAGCATACATACACAAGTTTGGGACTCTCCTTCACAGCCGATAAAAAAAATCATCACACCCTATAATCTTCTCATAGCATATGTACATAAGTTTGGGGTTTTCAACCATTGAAAGAAGAAAAGCAGAAATTTAAATCAAAATGACCTCGTAATCTAGGATTTTCTGACAAGACATACACGACTTTAATGGTCACGCCAAGAGCCTCATGAACACTCCCACATCCATCATTGTCATGCCGCTACACCCATGGCCACCATTCTTGCAAGGCTACAGCCAAAGCAAAAAAGTCTCTCGCACCATAATACCTATAGAAATATTGAAATCCCAATCGATCTCCCATGCTTTCAGAGAATTTCTGGGCACCTCTGAAGCCTCCCGCACTGATGCCGTTAAGAAACTCTTAGAATATATCAAGCTCATCTGCTGCTACTCCTAGATCAGAGAATTTTTGGACTTGTGGGTTTTTGTTTTTGAAGATCTTATGAGATTTAGAAAATTAGAAGGGGGTTTTGAAATTAACACTATAAACTTAGCCTATGTGCTTAATTACATAGAAGTGAATCAACCCATATTTTCTGATGGAATCAAATAAGTGTTTTGAATTGATTTTATGGGTTGAAGATGAAGAAGATGAGAGAGAATTTTATGGGTTGGAGATGAATAAGAGGAAAGAGAGAAAAATTATGTTGGAAGCCATATCAGCATTTAATTATTTTTTTATATTTTTTTAAAGCCAAGTATGAAAATAGAAGTAAGGATTTAACGTCCGTCCAATTTTTGGACGGAATGACTCAATTAAGAAATTTTAAAAAGTTCAATGGGTTAATTATATTTTTTTAAAGTACAGTGACTCAATGCTTACAACTCGACAACCATAATGGGGTAAAGGTGCTTTTTGCCATTAAAATTTACACTCAATATTCATCTTGTTTATTATTGTAAACAAATTTTGTTAGGTATAAATTATTTTTGATTTTTGTTTAACAAATTGGATAGTCAATTTAATAAATATTGTTGCAGTCTTTTGTTTTCATGATTTTATATACTATTGAATGTTATTAATATTTTTTAGTGTTTTATGCATAAAATATTTTTAATAGTATACTTCATTAAAAACTGTTCAAAAATTTATATTTAATTTTTCTTACATATAATTTGTGAGACCCCAGATTTTATGAATAAAGATTTAAATTTCTCAAAATATTTTTTTGAATATTATGGTGTGAATTTGATATAATGTTATAGTTGGGGGTAATATTTATAAATTTTGTAAAGTAAGCAAGTTGGTATATAATATTCGATTGGTCGGGGAATATTCGTTTTAACAAGAAATATTCGTACGAAAACGAATATTCGTACGATGGCACAATCATTGGTGGACCCCACAAAATTAGAAAACGATAAAATTATCTTTTTATAAAAATAACGACGGAAGTGTTACCATTAAAACTGTTGAACTACTCGGTAGTAAAAATGCGATGTCTGGCGTGGTTGCGTAGTAGCACGATATTGATTATTGATGCTTTCGTGAGAAATCACTCGATTATACTCAATTATTACTACGATAATTCTTTGTCATCATATCTCTCATATTATTGATTCGATTATTGTCACAAGATCATCCGTATAATATGTTATATTATTAAATCAATAATTGAGGCTACAAAGTTATTCATATTTTATTTGCAATATTGATGATGTCCAAAAATTACATCGAGGAGAGGTTTGGTCACCTAATTTACGCCAATATAGGAGAAATCTTTATCGGAAAGCCCTCTGCTTTCACAGGAGCGACTGATTATTAAATATTGTGAGTTATAATATTAATGATGAATAAGTTCGTGTTGATTAAAGATAAATTTGATAGTTCCATTGTGTTGGGATTATTAGTGTTAGTGGAAATCGACATCTATTCTGATAATAATTGATGTCTAGGGGTTATATTGATAAATCGGGTAATTTATTGGATAAATGAGCAATTAATTGCTACTAATTCACATGCTTATATAACTATTTGTTCACATGTGTGTACTATTGAATCACATTCTTGTCTTATTAGGGAAGTTGGTGCAAGATTGATAATACTTGCATGACTAAGTTAAAATGGAGGTATAGATGGAGGTACTTATCTTTGTAATTCATATTTTCACATGATTATACTATTGATTCACATGATTGAACTATTGATTCACATTATTTACTATTAGGGAGGTGGTGGTGCAAGTTTGATAATACTTGCGGGACTAAATAAAATGAAAGAAAAGTTGGAGGTATTGTCTTTGTAATATTTGAGCCCCAAAAGCGTGCAATTATCGAAACTATATTTTTATATAAATAGAAGCTCATTCTTCCTTCATTTCTCACTAATTCACAAAAGCTTTAGAAGCAATTACTATAGAGAAAAATTATAGAGAAAAGAAGAAGAAAGTCTACTACCTCACTATTCCAAAGATACAATTTTTCTAAAGTAAGGGTATTATTTCTTTCGTGTTCTTGAAGAGAGCTATTGTTATTCCATCCCTTATTATTACATTGGAATATCCGATGCAATGCGAATTTACATGACACAGTTCCGTTATTTATTATTACATTGGAATAACTTTATCTGTCTGAATCTGCATATATGGTGAAATTCTTCATTATTCTATTCTTTATTATTCTATTGGAACATCATATGCATGCGTATTACGCATGACACGGTTTCATTATTTATTATTACGTTAGAATAACCTCGTCTGCATGCGATTATCGCATGCGTGGTGAATTCTTACATTATTCCATTCCTAATTATTCATTTGGAATATCACATGCGTGCGTTCTTTACGCATTACACGGATTCCATTATTTATTATTCATTGGAATAACTTTTCTCGTGCGGTCTATCGCGTGCACGGTGAATTCTTTTGTTATTCCATTCTTTATTATACTCAGTTGGTTAAAGTTTTGGCTTTTATACTCCATGAAATTAGTGGAATATCCTTGATATTTGCGCTTCATCCAAAGATCTTTTCATGGAATTATTCTTACGAGCATTCTTGAATTTTACTTCACAAAGCAAAGATGTCGTGTTGACAATTTGAACGTTATTGATTTACGGATAAATTAAATTATAAATCTTTACAAATTTATCCTTGAACTTGTTTTATTGAATTCTTATATCATTGTCATCATCCTCATGTTTATAATATGTTGAAAGTCAAATACGTGGCTTTGTAGTGCGTAGATGGACTTGGTATGATTATGACCGAGGATTATTCGGTATAATCATGGTAGTAATGTTACAAATGATGTGGTAAAAGTCCTCATTGGCCGTAGTGCATTGATGGACAGTTGTTGGCATGATCATGACCATTGATGAATACACGAATATCCTTGGCCCGTAGTGCATGGATAATTTGTGGTCGTGATACTAATGAATATCATTGGCTGTAGTGCAGGGATGATGTGGTTTATTTATTAAGCTGAGTCTCAGTGATAAAAGTGATGAAAAACCTTTTAAATCATAGAAGATAGTAGATTTTATTCTCTACTTGACTCTTCAATAGATTGCTTGTTAAGATTCTTGATTAAATTTGATGTTTATTATATTTTATCGGTTTAACATTTTGTTGAAGGCTAATGATAATTTATTACGCATTATCTTAGTCATAATATTTCTTCTTTGGGCTAGTTGAGCTCACCCTTTCTTTCACCGTTCTCTTCAGAAATGAGAACGTGGCAAGGACTAGCCAGGGAGCGGAGTGACGATTCGAGATGATAGCATTAGTAGTCCTCACTATTACATTTAAATATTGTGACAATAAATGTAATGAGGACTCCATTGAGTGTGGATATTGTCTGATGACAATATTCCTATTAAAAACTCTTAGATTATGTTGTCGTAAGTTTTTACACGATTTGTTGTATAATTAAGTTGTATTTGAATTTTTATCATGTATTTGGCGGCCGAGATGGGTGATGTATCTTGCTTTTGGAGGCGTCACATAATTAAGATAGTATTGTTTATTTATAATTATATAATAAATTTATTTATACCAGTTGAGAAGTTTAAAATATGATAATACATGTATTTAAATATTTTAGATAAATAATTATCAAATACATCATTTCATTCTATAGTTGATAATTCGGTAAAAAAAATTGCATTTTAGTTTTCTCCACCATCTCAACATTGATATTGAAATATTCAGTATTATAGTTTTAAAATAAATTCACTCCAAAGGATTATACTATATATAAAATATGCAAGCCACTTATCAAATTTATAGGTAACACATCCATGTCAGTCATATTCCTCTTGCTCATGAATGAAGTATGGCTACTAATAATACACCTAAGCTACCCTACTCACACAAATAATTCTAAGAAATGTGTATTGTAATTTCTGATTATGGTCAAGAGTCATGCGTTAGAGATGATAGATTAATAGATTATCAAGATCAAATTCTACATACATGCATGTAGATTAATTAATGAGAATTTCACAACCATAAGATACAAAAAGTTTAATATGAACATAAACAGAACATTTCATAAAATTATTTTAATTGAATTGGTGGTAATGAACAATGAATTGGTTATTTTTTTGTCTAATTATTAAAATTAAAAAATAATAGTATAAAGTTAATAATTTTTTGAGTCATTAAATCTCATTATATACCCTACCATCCTCCTACAAATGCAACACATAATATATGATATGATATATCCATATATCACACGTCTGCCAAACGACTACCGCACGAAGTTTCCCGCCCGCGGTTTACACCGCCCCCGCCCATCGTGGCAACAAAATTAAGATTCATTAATTCCACACCAGATGGACCAAAATTAAGATATTTCATTCCAATTTCCACAACCAGAACATATCGACAACAAGATGGACCACCCAAAACAAAATAAACTGTAGAATATATACATACATACAATTCACGTACGCTCACAAACAAATTAATTCATTATAAAAATTATACAATTTCCCAACATGTACGTACAAAATATAAGAATTGAATAGCAAGAACCAAATGAGCATAAGCTTGATCCTATCGATCATCAAATTAAATGATTCTTTAATTTATCCCCTGATCAAACTTACTTTTAGATTCATTAATTCTAGTAACTTGACAACACTGTTTTGCTGCACTTTCTTCTTCAAGAAATCCATATCTAAGGAGTATTCATGCATAATCCAATGACGTTCTTCAGCACCTCCACAATTATTCTTCTGCAACAACGTTAAGTACTCAAATGTGAACATTTTTTTCCACCCAATTAATGATCTCATCATTAAACTTGATGGGTTTAGGGCTGGTTTGACCCTGCCACTTGCCGCTTCTAATCACATTCTTTCCGTTCTTCAACTTAGTAAATGCGTAGAATTGTGTCCTCTTATTATTCGATTGGTCGTTGAGTTTCAACCAATCTTGATTATCCGTAAATATATTCCACGGAGCATTGTCGTATATGTTTTTTTTCCTCGATATAACAATCAAAATAACCCCATGCCATGATGGTTCCATCACCTTATTTAGAAGGAAGAAGCCGACGAGTTCTTCTTCTGTTGGTGTAAACCTAAAGCAGTAAACGAGCCAACATAATTCGAACCATTTACTTAAAAAAATCTGCAAGGCTGAATTAGTTAATAATATAATCCAAATCGAAGATTAAAATAGTTCGAATAAAAATATGAGTAGAATCTGAGTAAGGTTATACCGACTCGTTTAAGATTCAAACTACTCAAATTTTTTATTGTGATTCGATACATACTCGGTTAATGTAAAACCCCAACTTTTTTAATAAAGATGAATTTTCTATTAATTTTGAATATTATGGAGTGAAATTGATATAATAGTTGTGGGTAATATTTATAAATTTTGCAAAGTACGCAAGTTGTTATATAATATTCGATTGGTCGGGAATATTCGTTTTAACGGGGAATATTAGTATTAACAACGGCAAATCATTGGTGGACCCATGCGGAATTATTATTTTGATTGAGAAAAACGAGAAAAATACTTTATGAAAATAACGACGAAAGTTTTTACAGTTAACTGTTGAAACACCGGTGTTAAAAATACGATGTCTGGCGTGGTTGCGTAGTAGCACTACGGTATTGATTATTGATCTTTACGTGATAAGTCACTCAGATTTTTGTTGGTATTATTAATGTAATAATACTGAAAAATCTTTTATATAAAAATGAATACTTTTATAAAGTTATTCTATAAATAGAATATATTATATTCTATTATGCGTAGTGTTGTATAATTATGTCTGCATAGTATTTTGCGTAGTAAAAACTTTTTATATAAAATGAATACTTTTATAAAGCTATCTGCTTTATTAGACAATAATTAGAATATATTATATTTTATTATGCATAGTGTTTGCATAGTAGAAAATCTTTTATAAAGTTATTCGTTTTATTATATTATAAATATAATATATTATATTTTATTTAAAAGATTTTGCTTTAAATATGGATAGTCGATTAAAGTAAATCAATTTGGACCGTTCATGGATTAGTTACTATGCATTCCGTTTTTTCTATAAATAGAAGCTCATTCCTTCATTATTTTCTTACTAATTCATTTGAACTACAGAGAGAAACTATAGAGAGAGACTATAGAGATAGAAGAAAAGTATTCGCTTCTTAACAACTTTTATATTCGGTTTCTTTTACGGTAAGGGGTGTTATTCTTTCTTATTCATGAAGAGAACTGTTGTTGTTCCATTGCTTATTATTATTCATTGGAATAACTTTTGTATCTGCGATCACCTATACTTGGTGACATTCTTCTATTATTCCGTCTTTACTATTCTCATTGGAATGTCCTCATGCATGCGTTTCTGCAAACTTCGATTCCGTCTTTTTATTATTCATTTGGAATATCATATTCATATGCGTTTTTTTAGGGACTGGTTCCGCTCTTTATTATTATTACATTGGAATATCACATGCATGCGTTTTTGTACTGGGACTTCGATTCCGTCCTTATTAGTATTCATTGGAATAACTTTTATCTACATCTAAATACTGCATGCATGGTGATTTCTGTTGTTATTCCATTCTTTATTATTCTGTTCGAACATCACATCGGTCGAATTTCGCTTTGACTGGTTCCGTTATTTAGTATTACATTGGAATAACTTTGTCTATCTGAAGCACTGCATGCATGGTGATTTCTTTTGTTATTCCATTCTTTATTATACTCGGTTGGTTAAAGTTTTGACTTCTATACTCCATGAAATTAGTAGAATATCCTTGATATTTGCGGCTTCATCCAAAGATTCTTTTCGTGAAAATATTCTTCCGATCATTCTTGAATTTTACTCTCTACAAAGCGGTATCATGTTGACAATTTGGACATTAGTAGTTCTTGGACAAATTAATTCTTGAACTTGTTTTATTGAATTCTAATATCATTGTCATCATCCTCATTTTTTATATTATGTTGAAAGTCATCTCATGACTGTAGTGCATAGATGGACTTGGTATGATTATGACCGAGGATTATTCTTGTAATCATGGTAGTAATGTTACAAATGATGTGGTAAAAGTCCTCGTTGGCCCGTAGTGCATTGATGTACAGTTTGTTGGCATGATCATGACCATTAATGAATACTGCAAATATTCTTGGCCCGTAGTAAATGGATAATTGTGGTCGAGATACTAAAGAATATCCTTGGTAGTAGTGCGGGGTGATTCGATGATGTGGAATATTTATTAAAATTTGAGTCTCAAATGATAATAAATGATGAAAAACCTTTTTAATCATAAAAGATAGTAGATTTTATTTTCTACTTAACTCTTTTAATGGATTGCTTGTTCACTGCAGCTTAAACTTGATGTCTATTATATTTTATCGGTTTAACATTGTTGGAGACTAATGATAATTTATTCTTCATTATCTTAGTCATTATTTCTTCTTTGGCTAGTTGAGCTCACCCTTTCTTTCACTTTATTCTCTTGAAAATGAGAATATAGGCGGGGACGAGTCGGGGAGCGGAGTGATGGTCCGAGGATAGCATTAGTAGTCCTCACTATTACGTGAAATAGTGTGATAATAATTGTAATGAGGACTCCTTTTGAGTTTGTATAATCTCTAGTAGATAATATTTGTATTCAAACTCACAATTTATGTTTTGTCGTATTGCATACCCACAGCTTATATTAGTAAGTTGTATTTGAATTACATACCATGTATCTGGCGACCCAAGATGGGTGATGTATACCTAATTTTGGGGCGTCACGATTTAGTATCAAAGCTTAGGGATATGATCCACAGCTAAGATGTGAGATTAGAACTAGGAGGGGAGAGACGGGTAATTCCATCGATAGTATGACCTACTTAAATTTATTTTGTATTTAAATTAGTTGGTCAGAGTTTAGAGATATTATGTTACATGTCAATTAACCTTTGTTTTGTGGCAGTATCTGAAAATGACATCCAAAAATGTTGAGAATAGCAATGGAGCACAAGAGGCCGCTTGAGTCTCCACATATCAATAATCGGGAGAATGTGCATCGAGGGCGACAATCCTCATGCAAAACAACAACACTTGACCAAATGATGAATGATGGATTGTTCAAAGGCTTTATGCAATTCATGCAACAAAGAAAGCAGAGCGGCTCTGTCCAAAATGTAGGTGGAAACATCGAAAACTCTCGTGGCGGTCACCGCTAAACAGATTCAAGAGCTGGGACCACCGGAGTTTAAGGGAGAAAGCCAAAACCACTTATGATGAAAAGCATGGATAAAGTAGATCACCAAGATATTTGATGTCTTGGGATGCTCAGAGGAGCAAAAGGTTCCTTCACGCCTTTATGTTCTTGGAGAGGCGCGATTCTTGGTGGGAATCGGTAAAAACGTACTCAACTGCCGTCTTGAAGATGTCTTGGGAGAAGTTCCAAGAGTACATTCAACGACAAATACTTTCCCGAAAGTATTCGTCACATGAAGGAGGTGGAGTTTATCAAATTGGAGCAAAACAATATGGCCAGTGTAACCGCAATACGAGGCAAAATTTGCGGAGTTATCCGGTTTGCATCCCACTTGGTGGATAATGAAGAGAGAATGGCGCGAATGTTTTTAAGAGGTTTGAAGCCGAAGATACGTCAACATCTTATTTCTCATAAACTGTGTTTGTATTCAGATGTTGTAAATAGGGCTCAGTTGGTGGAGCGCGATAACGAGTCAACGCAACCAAAAAAGAGCAGCCGGAAAAATGATAATACCAGTGAGAGTAGTCATCGAAGCGGTGACAACAAGCGTGGAGGGAATCAACAGGCCAGAAATGGTAACCACTTCTGGTGGTAATCGTACAAAACAATAAGAATGGACATTTCAAGAAGAGGAGATTCAACAATGATGGAAAGACGTCAGCACCAGCACCCGTTGTTAAGGAAGGAAAAAGACCACCTATCATATGCTTCAAATGCGGAGGGGAGGGACACATTAGTCCAAATTGCGCGATGCCGTCCAAAGCATGTTATAATTATGGAAGAGAATGTCACTTAGCCCGATTTTGTCATTCACCGAAGACAAATTCAGCTAGGATGGAGGCACCAAAGGCTATCCCAGAAAAGTCAAAGCCGGTAGTGCAAGGAGAGGCGTTTGTTGTGACCTCCCGTAAAGCAAGGAACCCGAATGAGGTCATCACGGGTAAGCTTATCATAAACTCTAAATAAGTCTACACTTTATTTGATCTGGGGTTCTACCCATTCTTTTATTTCTCCTACTTGCGCTCAACGATTAAATTTAACTCCGGAGAAATTAGACTTTGACTTATCTGTGAAAACTCCGTTGGGAGAAACCTTCATTACATCCACGGTTTATAAGTCTTGTTTGGTTCAAGTTGGTACCCACACATTACCTGTCGATCTTATTGCATTAAAAATACTTGCATTTGATGTAATTCTAGGGATTGATTGGTTAACTACTCATCATGCAAAAATTGATTGTTTTCGTAAGGTTGTTAGCTTTCATATTTCTAATCGACCTATTATGCGAATTCAAGCAACCAAACCATTAAAATCAATCACTGTCATCTCAAGCCATAAAGCTATTCGTTTATTGAAAAACGGATGTCAAGCTTTCTTAGTTCATATCACAAATCTAAACAAAAATACGTCAGTTTTGAATAATATTTCTATTGTTAATGAATTTCCTGACGTATTCCCTGAAGAACTTCCTGGCCTACCCCCAGAGCGTGAAATTAAATTTTGTATCGACTTTTAACCCGGTACAAAACTCATTTCTAAATCCCCATATCGAATGGCTCCTATTGAACTTCAGGAGTTAAAAACTCAACTGCAGGAATTGTTAGACATTGGCTTTATTCGTCCTAGTACTTCTCCTTGGGGTGCTCCTGTTCTATCCGTGAAGAAGAAAGAAGGGAGTATACGACTTTGTATTGATTATCGGGAGTTGAATCATGTCACCATCAAAAATAGGTACCCATTGCCACGTATTGATGACCTGTTTGACCAGTTGCAAGGAGCCAAATTCTTTTCAAAGATTGATCTTCGTTTCGGATATCACCAATTGAAGATTAGAACCGATGACATTCCAAAGACGGCTTTCAGAACTCGGTACGGGCATTATGAATTCCTAGTCATGTCCTTTGGATTGACTAATGCTCCTGTTGCCTTCATGGATATGATAAACCGAGTATTCAAAGAATATTTGGATCAATTTGTGGTCGTCTTTATTGATGACATCCTCATATATTCCAAAACCCGTGAAGATCATGAGCAACACTTGAGGCTGATACTCCAAAAGCTTCGTGAATATATGCTTTATGCCAAGTTGAAGAAATGTGAGTTCTGGCTTGAGGAAGTAGCATTCTTTGGGCATGTGGTATCAAGTCATGGAATATCTGTTGACCCAACAAAGATTAAAGCTATTCAAAGTTGGGAGCAATCTAAATCTGTGACCGAAGTACATGACAATCATATATTTATATAGGAAATTAAGTTAGGGTTTCAACGGTGTCAAAATCACGCCCCATCAATCACTTAATAATGACTAGCTTAAGTTCCTCAAATACTCCATCGTACTTGACTAATATAAATTTATATCGGTTGTATGTATGTATGCTTAATATTATTATAGTATTACAACTTACAGAAACGAATTCTCAAAACATAAATTTGGAATTCTTTATTTTAGCACTATAACGGTCAAAAATGATTGTAAATCCATCAAGTTAAAAATGATTGTAAATCCATCATAGTTAGAATAGTTGATAATTCGATAAAAAGAATTGCATTTTAGTTTTCTCCACCATCTCAACATTAATATTGAAATATTCAGTATTATAGTTTTAAAATAAATTCACTCCAAAGGATTATACTATATATAAAATAAGCAAACCAGATATCAAATTTATAGGTGACTCATCCATGTTAGTCATATTCCTCTTGCTCATGAATGAAGTATGGCTACTAATAATACACCTAAGCTACCCTACTCACACAAATAATTCTGAGAAATGTGTATTGTAATTTCTGATTATGGTCAAGAGTCATGTTTTAGAGATGATAGATTAATAGATTATCAATGTATGTGTTTTTCTACATACATGCATGAAGATCAAATTCTACATGCATGTAGATTAATGAGAATTTCACAACTATAAGATACAATAAGTTTAATATGAACGTAAAGAACATTTCATATTTGCCTGTATTAAAGAAGAGTTTTGATTGTTGAATTCGAGATTGATTTTTGACCAACCAAAATGACTCTTCAAATTGCAAAATTAGTGCAAGTCGACTTAGAATAAGATGTTTTAACTCATTTTTATATTTAAAAATTGATTTTGTTTTTCTTGGAGTTTGGGCTTAGTTTTTTTCGGGGCTATTTGTTTACTTCTGAATGAGTTTCGATACGTCTAAATTTGACTGAATAAAGGGATGTTTATTTAGGATTGAATACATCTGAATGGCTAAATCGATTCCATTATTGAAAGTCGTTTGTTTTGGGAAAAATTAGTGCGAATGGTTTGAATCGATTAGGATGATTGAAATTTGAATGACTAAGTTAAATTTTTTTGCTGAATGGCTAAATGAGCATCTGAATAAAGTAAAAAAAAAAAATTAAAAATTATATTAAGTAATATTAAATAAATTTACAACAACTTTGAATATTCAAAGGGATAAAATAATAAAATTCTGTCATTTGGATGTTTCAGACATATTAATTATCAAACAACTTTTTTCATTCAGATTCAAATTCAGTTCATTCAGATTCAGATTCAGATTCATTCAATTTTTATCAAACACCCCCTAAGTCATTCAGATCGGCTGTTTAACAATTTTTATAATCTGAATGTGGCTGAACCATTCATCCAAAAATTTTGTAGCTGAATGAGTAAGAAGTAGTGCTAAATGATATTTTTATTTACATTCGCTTATAAACAATTAAAATTTACATTCAATATTCATCTCTTTATTATTGTAAACAAATTTTGTTAGGTATAAATTAATTTTTATTTTTGTTTAGCAGATTGGATAGCCAATTTAATAAATGTTGTTGCAATTTTTTGTTTTGATTTTATATACTATAAAATGTTATTAATATTTTTAGTGTTTTATTCCTAAAATTATATTTTAATAGTATACTTCATTAAAGACTATTCAAAAATTTATATTTAATTTGTCTTAGATATAATTAAGATAGTATTGTTTATTTATAATTATATAATAAATTTATTTATACCCGTCCAAAAAGTTAAAATAGAATAATACATGTATTTAGATATTAGATATTTTAGACAAACAATTATCAAATATATTATTTCATTCTATATTCAAATCTTTTATTCCATTCAAAATTTTTAATTCAGTTTTATGAAACAATACCTTCCTCTACTACCTGCCATATTAAAAAGTTATTTGAGTAAAAACATGTTGCATTGAGCTTGCATTTGATATTTTTCATGCAATGAATGTTAGTAATAGTGTCTTCATCATTTTTTTAAATTACGATTTCTTAATTCTAAATCAAAGTACTGTTTGTTAATTAACGCATTAACAAAACGTTAGAGAATCAAGAAATCATAATCCCTAATACCATCCCCAAACACAAAGCACAAATTTAATTAATGTGAAACACATTAGCATTAGCAAGGATCACTCTTAACGCCAAAATCTATCCTCCCGCAAAATCACCGAACGAGCGAAAAACTTACACATGAACAAACTATCACACCCGAAAAACTTGACGGTTGGGACCGTTAGGAGATAATTTCGTTGTGAGAATTAGTCCATGCCAGAAACGCCAACATGAAAGAATATAGGTACTCTAGTACTTGAAAGTAAATTATGTGGGAGGTACTTGTAATCTTTATTATCGTTATGTATTTATAATTGATCACACTTCCTAACTTTTATGCGCCTTTCTCCGATTAAGAATATGAGTCTTCATGTAAAGTTCTATGAAAACCACAATCCTTTGGATTGGATTTTGTTTCTGTTGGGAACTTGTGACTCATAATAAAGAAGCCACTGGAAAAGGGCTAGTCTTGCGAGCGGAGCGGAAGCGGCCGCACTAGCCTTTCGGTGTTGCCGCTTGGGGGTGCGGGTATGGTATCGCCATGACAATATGGTGCGCTACCGGGTCAAGCGTAAGGAGCGCAGGTGCGCTAAAGACTGGGGAGACCGTCTGGGCTAGTAGCGGTGGTCTGCTTGTGGCATGCCTTTCAAAGAATGATCGCTCAAGGCGTTCTTGTCAGCAACTCGATTTCTTGATTGTTAATTGGATTGGGTATTATGGGTAATTGACCATAATATGAAGTAGGGTTGGAATAGGATTAGTAGGTATATATACTATCTATTGTAAAGCCCTATGTAACCAAGGAATCATCAATAAACAATAAGCCGCCGCCTGTGGAGTACCCAAATTGGGGAACCACGTAAATCTCTTGTTTTCTTCTTCATTCTTTATCGTTTAAGTGTCTGTGTGTGATCCTATTATTTCTAACAGTTTCTTTAGAATTAGGAATTCAAATTAGGTATAATAAGAATTCCTTAATCCTACGTTTAGGAATAGAATGGAGAATGAAATGATTCATTTCATTCTACTTGGAATGAGTTATTCCATACTATCTCACCCCCAAAGAATAAAATTCTTAAATTTAGAAGAAATAATGTGACGCCCCCAAAATTAGGTATACATCACCCATTCTGAGTCGCCAGATACATGGTACAAAATTCAAATACAACTTCATTTATACAATCATTGAAATACATCAGATAGAATACGACCACGCTTAACTATGAGTTTTAATACAAATGTATGTAACTCTCGTGGTGCCTCGACCACAACCTTACAATGGTACTTTTACATAAAAGTATAGTCAAAAAACATGTTTTAGAAATTAAAATATTTGGAAAGTGCTCAAGGAAACCTTCCGTATATGGGAGGCCATGCGTCTAGGTTATAATAGATATCATATGGCCACATAATTATCCTTGGTTGACCCAATAGACCCCAAAGAAAAATGAGAAGATTACTATCATCTTCTTTCCAATGGTGAGTCTTCTCTTGACATATAACTATCTCCACTGTTTCCAAATGAATATTATATTTCAAATAAACTCCAAGATCATATAGGTAGTGCCCGTAGATATACTCGATGAAGTGGATGCGCGTTACTGCTTTATGATAACACGAGGTTGTGTATGTCGTTAGACATCTTGTATGATAGTGGCAAAACACCCTTCCAAAGTTGGGTTCGCCTCACACTATTTGATTCACCAAATATAACTACTAAATGTTGTATAGAATACAACACACTTTTCTATACTGTTTAGGGAGAATCTCTACAGCTAGAGACCACTGTTTTATTCCTCTGTTATCCCCGCTCGACCCGGCAACACTCTTATTACCTGAAAGGAATTGTGAAGCAGAAAGGGTGAGCACAACTAGCCCAGTAAAGAATATCATGACTAAAGATAATTAAATTATCAATAGCTTTCATCAATAATAAATCAGAGATTTAGAACATATGGTAGATGATAAAACTTTTCAACCATAGTTGCGGTGAACGAAGCGATCCATTAGAAGAGTCAAATAGACCATAAGGTCTATTATCTTCTCTAGGTTAAAAGTCCACCAATAATGTTTTATCCATGTAAAATAAATCAACAGTTCATGTCCACAATCATATGAATAACTCATAATCATAATTGTGGTTCTAAATTCCTCTTCACAACTAGGACGAAGATAATTTTCATAACCTATCTTCACCTGAAACATCAAAAATCATGGTTATACCAAATCAGAATTCCTGCTCATAATCCTACTAATTTATTCATCTTTGCACTACGGCCAAAGATATTCATTAACAATTCATCTTTGCACTACATGCCAAAGACATACAACTGTATTTTAGAAGAGTCAAGTAGAGCATGATATCTACTATATTCTACGAATTAAAAGTGTATAACCAATATTTTATCATTTGAAACTCGACAAATAAATAATTCACATCATCGAATTATCCATGCACTACGACCAAGGATATTCGTTAGTATCACATCCATGAATTATCCATGCACTACAGCCAAAGATATTCATTATTATCACATCCATGAATTAATATTTCATCGGCGAGACTCATTTCGATAATTAATTCACATCATCGAATCACCCCGCACTACTGACGAGGATATTCATTAGTATCATGACCACGAATTATCCATGCACTACGACCAAAGATAATCGTGTTTTCATCAACAGTCTTGATCATGCCATAAAATAATTCATCTTTGCACCTTGGTAGAAGAGAATCCATAGCCATAATCATACCAAAACTATCTAACAATGCAATACGTCAAATTGATGAGTTTTTCCACATCATTTGTAACATTACGGTCATGATTATCTGAATAATAATCCTTGTCATAATCATACCAAGTCCATCTATGCACTACAGGCCACAGATGACTTTCAACATAATATAAACATGAGGATGATAACAATGACATAATAATTCAATAAAACAAGTTCAAGAATTAATTTATCCAGGAACCAATAATGTCCAAATTGTCAACATGATACTTCTTTATAGAGTAAAATTTAAGAATACTCAGAAGAATATTTCCATGAAAAGATACTGGATGAAGCGCAAATATCAAGGATATTCCACTAATTTCATGGAGTATAGAAGCCAAAACTTTAACCAACTGAGTATAATAGAATATATGAAACTGCAAATAGATTTTCGCCGCCATGAGGTAATCCACTTAGACATATCATTTCCACAATTTAATAAGGAATGAATACAAAGGATCATTCACCATGCATATGGTAATCCACATAGACAGGTTATTCCAACAGAATAATAAAGAATGGAATAACAGAAGGATTCCCCATGTGTAAGATAGATCGCATGAATGATTATTCCCAATGAATAATAAATAATGGAACCAGGTCGGTAAATTACATGCCGGCGGGATGTTCCAATGAATAATAAAGACGGAACCAGGTCCCATGTAAAATGCATGCATGTGATATTCCAATGAGAATAATAAAAGACGGAACCATGTTCGGCGTAAAAAAGCGCATGCATGGATGTTCCAAATGTAATAATAAAAATTGGAATAATGGAAGAATTTCACCAAGTATAGGGTAGTCGCGTATCTGAGTTATTCAAATGAATAATAAAGAATGGAATAACGAAGTTCTCTTCATGAACACAAAAGAAATAATACCCCTTACAGTACAACAAATAATATCTCTTACGAGTACAACAAATAATATCCCCTATCGGAAAAGAAAAGTATTTCATCAATGGTAGGAATATACTTGAAGAAAACTTGACTACGCTTCAAAGCTTTCTTAAACTCTAAAGAAATACGCCAAGATTATAGAAGAAGAACTCTCTCTATAGTTTCTCTCTCTGAGTTTCAAGTGAATTCGTAAAAAATAATGAAGGAATGAGCTTCTATTTATAGAAGAATTGTGACACCCCCAAAATTAGGTATACGTCACCCATCTTGGGTCGCCACTTACATAGTACATAAATTCAAATACAAACTTAATTATACATCCGTAGGTGTAACATACGACAATACATAAAATCGAGAGTTTTAATAGGAATATTGTCATTTTAGACAATATCCATACTCAAGAGTCCTCATTACATTTATTGTCACACTATTTAATGTAATAGTGAGGACTACTAATGCTATCTTCGGGACCATCACTCTTTTCCCAGACTGTCCCCATTATATTCTCATTTCAAGAAGAATAAAGTGAAAGAAAGGGTGAGCTCAACTAGCCCAAGAAGAAATATTATAACTAAGATAATGCGAATAAATTATCAATAGTCTTCAACAATGTTAAACCGATAAAATACAATAGACAACCGGTTTAAGCTGCGATTGAACACGTCTGATCCATTAAAAAGAGTCAAGTAGAAAATAAAATCTACTATCTTTTAGGTTTTAAAAGGTTTTCATCAATTTTTCATCACTAAGACTCGGTTTAATGAATAAACCACAATATCTAATCATCCATGTACCCACGGTCGAGGATTTTCATCAAATTATCAATGGTCATGACTATACCGAATCACCCTTGGTCATAATCATACCAAAACTATCCATCAACGCATTACAGAGCCACCGAGGACTTTTATCACATCATTTATAACGAGCCACGATTATACCGAATGATCCCCGTCATAATCATCATACTAAGTTCATCTATGCACGTAATCCAAAGATAACATAATATAACATGAGGATGATGACAATGACATAATAATTCAATAAAACAAGTTCACGAATTAATTTATTCAGGAACTAATAACGTCCAAATTGTCAACGGGATCTTGCTTTGTAGAGTAAAATTCAAGAATGCTCAAAAAATATTTTCATTAAAAATCTTTGGATGAAGCGCAAATATCGAGGATATTCCACTAAATTCATGGAGTATAGAAGTCAAAATTTTAACTTACCGAGTATAATAGCGAATAAAATAACAAAAAGAAATCACCATGCATGCGGTGCTTGCATGCATGCGGTTTATTCCAATGAATAATAAAAAGCGGAACCGGTGTCCTTGTAAAACACATGCGATGATATTCCAATAGGATAATAAAGATTTTAACCGGTCCCATGTAAAACACATGAGCGTGGATATTCTAATAGAATAATAAAATAATGAAGAATGTCACCAAGTATAGGGGATTCCAAGATATCAAAGTTATTCCAATGAATAAATAAGAATGGAATAATATAAGGATTTCACCAAGTATAGGGTATTCCGCATATACTGTGTCATGTATATAGGGTATGCCACTTTTATAGGTTATTCCAATGTAATAATAAAGAATGGAATAATGAAGTTCTCTTCGTGAATAAAAAAATAACACCCTTACGAGTACAACAAATAATATTCCACAGCTTAGAAGAATCGAATATTGGAAAAGTGAAGTAGCGAAATACTTTTCTTCTTTCTCTCTATAGTTTCTCTCTACAGTTTAATTGAATTCGTAAGAAATAATGAAGGAATGAGCTTTCTATTTATAGAAAAAGCGAGGGTGGCTCTTGAGTGTTAACGAAGAGATTTAAATGACTCTTGGTAATATTGAAGAGACAATTACTATTTCTTGAAGGGTAATTAACCCTTGGAACAATCGAAGAGGCGATTAACTCTTGGTAATATTGAAGGGACAACTACTATTTGCGAAGGGGTAATTACTATTGACGAAGGTAAATACTATCGACGAAGGTAATTACTATTCACAAAGGTAATTACTATTCACAAAGGTAATTACTATTGACGAAGGACTCTTAGATGATGACATATGGGCCCCCATAAAAATAATCAAACTTACCACAAACGTCTCATAATGGACTCTTTATATACATCAGGATTGAATAAATATTACCACAAATCATTTTATTTTTAATCAACACATATTTAATCTTTCAACAATTATTAATCATTTATAACTTGTCGTCTCAATTAATAATTTAATACTATAACATATTATACGAGATGATCTTTGTGTGATAATTGAATCAATAATATAAGAGATATGATCACGTGAATTCTTGTAGCAATAATTGAGCATAAATGGTGAGTGACTTCTCACGTAAGCATCAATAATCAATATCGTGTCTTCTTATACAACTACACGCGTATTCTTGTGTTTTTTACTAACAGGGTAATTCAATGGTTTGGCGGTAACACCTCTGCCAGTTATTTTTTATAGAAAAATAATTTTGTCGTTTTCTAACTAAGACAATACTTCCGTTGTAGGGGTCCACTAATGATTGAGTAGTCGTCACGAATATTCCCGACAAAAAGAATATTCCCCACCAAACGAATATTTTATAACAACTTGCTTACTTTGCAAAATTTATAAATATTACCCACAACTATAACATTATATCAAATTTATTCCATAATATTCAAAATAATATTTATAAAAAAATTCATCTTTATTTATAAAAGTTGGGGTCTTACAAGAATAGACGCATAAGAACTAATTCATTAATGAGCATTCAGTTGATTTACTTTAATCGGACGGTCCATATTTAAAAGCAAAATCTTTTAAATAAAATATAATATATTCTATTTATAATCTAATAAAATGAATAACTTTATAAAAGTATTACATTTTTTATATAAAAAGATTTTACTATGTAAAATACTATCTAGTGTATTATATAACACTATCATAATAAATTATAATATATTCTATTTATAGAATAACTTTATAAAAGTATTACATTTTTATATAAAAAGATTTTATTATGTAAATACTATGCGTAATAAAATATAATATATTCTAATTATTATCTAATAAAACAAATAACTTTATAAAAGTATTCTATTTTATATAAAAAGATATTACTTATCTGAAACACTTATCAAGACTTTATACATAATAAAATATAATATATTCTAATTATTATACAATTAAACAAATAACTTTATAAAAGTATTACTGCTTTTATATAAAAAGATTTTCTGTTTTATTACATTAATAATACTAATAAAACAAAGACCGAAACTTACTTAGCGTAAAGATAATAATCAATACCGTATTCTTACGCAACCACGCCAGATATCTTTATCTTTAACAATTTGGATGTTTCAACAGCTTAACTGGTAAAACTTCCGCCGTTATTTTTATAAATATATTTTTGTCGTTTTCAATCCGATGATAATTTCGTTAATGAATTCCACTAATTTATTGTGTCGTCGTCACGGATATTCCCCGCAAAAGAATATTCACTAATCGAATATTAAACACAACGAATATTCTATATCAACTTCTTACTTTGCAACCAAACACAATTTTTTTCAATCGCAACCAAACACAATTTTTTTTCATTTCAAAAAAATAATTCACTCCATTCCTACCTTCATTAGTCATTACTCTAATTTAAACCTAACATAAAAGTCAAGTCTCCTAACTGAAATATTCTACTACGTGGTGTGACCCATCGAATCATTCAAGCCCACAAAATCACGACCCCAAGTAATCGTGAATGACTAGCCTAAGCTCCTCAAATAACTAACACTTGTTGTCAAATTGACCATGGCTGTTGAATGACTAACACATGTTACTAAGATGACAAATACATGTTATTTATATAATATTATGTATGGTAAGTACACAAGCACAAGTCACATAGTGAAGCAATATTGTCCCAACAAATGGGCATGAATACGTCTACATTAATTTTGTCTACAAAATTTGTATGGGAAAAGTGGGCTAGGGTAGGAAACTTTTTTGACCATAGAAATGTGCATTTATTGACTTTTCATATCTCCATCACACTTGCTCTCTAGCAAGTGCCTCAATCGTCACTAATTCACTACATACAATTTATTTGAATAATCACTAATTGGAGATTAGGATTCCACGCATTAGTTTTAATTAGACAATTTATTTGAATAAATTTATAAAAATTAGTTAGATAAATTGTTACATAGCTAAAGAAGAGTTGTAATTTTGTACCCTTTACATAACTAAAGAAGAGTTATAACCTTTTGCAACTTATTTTTATGATTGTCAAAACAAAATGTTTGAAATTGAAATACGTGCTAATTAGAACAAATCAACATTGGAGTAAGGTTTGTCAATTTTATTTTTTTTTTTTGTAAAAGTAACAATTCCATGATCTTTTATTTATTAATTTCTATGATATTTTTTCCTTCTTTTCTCAGTTATATACTATAATACAATGTTTACTATAATAATTTAATGTTTTTTTTTGGTGAACAATATGAGAATTAAGCAAATATATGAACTTTCGATAAGAAACATTACGTCTATAACAATCTCACACATTTAAAGAAAGAGTAATGCTACAAATATAATCTATTTTATAAATTGTTGGTGTGACATACTCCATCTCATCTTTTTTAAAAATAAAATACAACGTCAAAAATTAACAAAGTAAATTAAAAAAAATACTGAGATGGAATATATATGTCACATCAGCAGTTTGTAAAATAGGTTGATCCCGAAATTTAAGGATTCTCATAGATCCTCCAGGATTAAGGTATATGACATAGAGATATCACTAACAATCTATATATTATGGGTGATTTATCCCAAATTTTCCCAAAATTTAAACTAGATAAATAACTCATTTAGGAAGCATATATATTAAAACGTAAAAATAGGTTGTTGATTAATGGCATAGATCTATGCTATCATAGTAATAAATATCGCTAAAAGTTTAAAATATTTTTGAAATAAGTGTATAAGGGTCGCTAAATATATAATTATCCCATCAACATAAAAATCATTTGCCAAAAAATAAAAAAATAAAACCTTATTTTTAACAGAGAAGTACTAATATTTTTATTTAATTATGTTGGTATGCTACTTGATATTGCTGGTGAGACCTGAATCATTGAGACAATAGTTGACTAAAGTTCTTAATTTATGTGTTGTTTGATAAAATTGAATGAAAAATTCTTAATGCATAAGAGAAAGTTAAATAAAATAAAAGTTCTGGATATAAAATGAAATAATACGTTTAATAACTATTTGTCTAAAACTACTGGATACATGTATTTCACTATTTTAACCTTATGGACTATTATAAACAAATATATTATGTGATTATAAATAAACAATGTTATCTAAATTTTTTTAAATATAAACGTGTGAACAATGTTTGATGGAGTATACTATTATTAATATAATTTTAAGAATTAAACACTAATTTTTTTTAATAACATTCTATCCGTTCATAAAACCAAAACAAAATACCGGACACAGCGAAAGAAAGATGGCTGAGCCCAGCCCTGGTAAATGACACATTTCATAAAAAGCCCAAGACTTTGGGCAGCCATTTTCATAAAATCGGCCTTTTTTAGCCAAATTTGCTTTTAGTCTTACCGCCCAAGTGGCCCGTCAAATTTTTTTTTTTTTAAAATAAAATATTACTACTTGTGGGTTGTGAGGCTTGAACACAAGACTTGTAAGTAAATAAATATGAATTCAAACCAACTAAGCTACAACAACTATTTGTTTTTAATACAATCTTCAATATATTTTAACTATAATTGAAAATTATAATTAAGATATGTAGTTAATGTAGGTAATTAATTAATAATCCTAATTTATAATTCTATTAAAATTTTAATTGATTGAGATATGTAGTTAATAATTTCAAAGTATAAAATTATTAAACTAACCATTATTAGTTTAAGTTAGATAATACAATTATAAAAATTTAAAATTATCTATATATTAGTATTAATTACAATTATTTATTATTTTTAAAAGTTAAATAAATTATATTAATTTTAAACAATCATATTTGATTATGCAATCCCCTTACTTATTGAGTTATTGTAGTACATTTGAAAAGTAAATCAATCATTATCCCTTAATTATGCATTCCCACTACTTATTTGGAAAGTAAATCAATCATTATCCCAAATCATGTCTTTAGAATAATATCTAAAATTATAATACTATTATAATTTTAATTGATTGAGATATGTAGTTAATTTAAGTAATTAAAATTATTGTTTATTATAAATTATTTTATTATTTTTAATATTTATTATTATTACTATTTTTGATGTATCAAGATTTAAAAAAAAAAGGAAAAAGCCCGTGAAAATCCGGGCCTTTTTACCGTAACTACTTACCTTGAAATGCTTGCCGTGTCTACAAAATACTACAACAACATTCATTAAATTAGTTATTGACCAATTTGTTAAAGAAAAAAAATCAAAAAAAACTTGTACAACAAAATTTGTTTATAATAGTAAAAAAAGATGAATACTAAATGTAATTTTTAATTGTCTACGAGGGTAGGTAGAAAAAAATATCATTCGACATTACTTATTGATTCAATCACAATTTTTTGAATGAATTGTGACGTATTCAAAATTTAAAAATAATAAAACAAACGTACTGAATAACTTATTCGGTCAAATTGAGATTCATTGAGATCACTCAAATATAAACAAATAACCCCTTAGTTCATGTATAAGAGAGACCTAATTCATGTACAAGAGACACCTACTGATTCATTAAGTATTTTTAATCAAAGAGACCTATCAACATTTGGGAAACACATCTGTCTCCATCATTGAGACAATAGTTGACTAAAGTTGTTAATTTATTTCATGTTCAAGAGACCTACTGATTCATTAAGCATTTTTAATCAAAAAGGCCCAACAACATTTAGGAAACACATCTGTCTCTATCTGTCACTGAGCTGCTCTCTCTCTCTCTCTCCCTCCCCCTACACACGCACAGAATCTCATTGACTCAAATTTTACATAAATGGGAGTGTCACTGTTTGAAGTCAACCACAATAAACGAGATCCATATAAACGGATTCAGTTATTATAAAATTAATTTTATGATAAATTAATTAATTAATACAGAAAAAGAGATCAATTCTTGGCTTGTATGTCGATATTGATTTTCAATTGATCAAAATTAATTTCATGTTAACCACTCCCCATATGAAGGTAGTACTGAGAATTTATATAGTTAAATATCTTGAATAATTCTATTCATTACAAAATATAAGATGATGTTACTAAAATTTAAAATTTAATTCGAGATATTTTTAAATCTGAAATTGACATTACCTAATTAAAGTTATAAAACAATAAAACTTATACTAATTAATATTATGTGTTAAATAATTTACAATATTTATCATTATATTAATTAAAACAAAATCGATCTATATTAAGTTTCAATTTTTAATACTAATTTTGAATTTAAAATGCCACAATTTAGTTTCAAACAGTTAATAACGATCTTATATTTTTGAACGAATAAGTATATTTTTGATACACAAGATAATGATTAGTGTTAATAATCTTTACTTAATGCTATGTTTGTTTGTAAGGATTATAATTTCGGGATTATAATCTATGGGATTATAATCTCAAGACTATTAATCTTAGGTTTATAATCCAGAGATATTAATTATAATGTCAAGACTATTAAGTCATTTTATAATCCCGAGACTAATAATCCCAAGTCTAAATTTAAAAACAAACATGACACTTGGGATTAATAGTCATATCTCAAGTAAAATCATTGCAAATAAACATAGCCTTAAAATTTATCAAATGCTACGGAAAACAATTTATTTACAAGTGTTTGAAAAATTCAATATTTGAAATAATTTTTTTGGCAAAATAAATAAACTCTTATTTTTTTCCTTTTCTATTTATAGACAGGTGTCGTACTCATTATGGTCTGCAATTCTTACAATTGTTATTTTTGGGTGTAATTCTTATGTGATTAGTATTAATTATTTCTGGACATTTTTTAATTGAAATTTTCTGGACATTGTATGGGCTTAAAACTTTAAATCATATTTTGGGCCTCTAGTTAAGACTGGATTTACAATCGGGGCTTATTTTAACAAGGGAAAGGGATTCAAGTCTTCGTAATCCAATAACTCATTCAGCTGTTGGTGTCTGCAGCCTGCACGTCAGACTGTTACTGATTCTTTATTGGATTGTTTACATAAGTATACAATAAATAGAAAGTAATTATAAGAAAAGTGCATCAACCAAATAATTACAAAAGGAGTGTAATTAGGACCCATATTACAAAAATAGTACAATTCACATTAATAAGAAAACCTAAAATCAAGGATAAATAACTGTCATAATTAATAATTCAAATTCAAATATTTGGATCTAACAACAAAAATAAATTCAAATTCAAAATAATAATTCAAATTTAAATCTTCATCTCCTTCACATACACTTTGAAATAATAGTCCGCCGCTACACCGCCGCTACACTTCACATACTCCGCCGCTATACCGCCGTGAATCTCCGTTGTCCAAAACGCCAATGAGAATAAGAAGAAGATTCGCCCTACAAAAAATTTAAAAATAAATAGATATAACTTTTAATGTTCTGAATTTTTTTTTATAACTATTTTGTTACTCATAAATAATAATATGGTTACCTTTGTATGAATGGTTGGCTACCAACTGCATCACATTCAAACGAAATTGGTAACTTAATAAAATTGAATTGGTTACCTTAGTCTGAAGGCTTGGCTACCAACTGCACTATGAAAAAAACTGCAGGTGTGGATGTGAATTGATTACCTTGGTATGAAGGTTTTGTTACATTGGTATGAAGGTTTGCTTACCTTGATCTGAAGATTTGGTTACCAACTGCACTAAGAAAAAATTTAAAGTGTAGAGGTTGATTGGTTACTTTGATATGGCAGTTTGGTTACCTTGATATGAAAGTTTGGTTACCATCATCCAATATTTGAAGGAACACATTGAACACTTCTCTCTGTCACAAACACCAAGAGCAGTCCATTGTCTGGTTTCAATCTTTTGGCTGGAAGTGATTGGAAAAGTTCCTCCATTTTCTCAAAAAAATCCCTCCCGACCATATATGTTGATCATGATGTTCTATGTGCTGATATCGGTCGCGTATGGCCCATCTTCCATGACAGTTAAGACTTCTTCCATCTTTTTAAACTGGCCATCATGGCCATATAGGTTTAAGCATAATTTATTAAGAACAAAAGTGTTCGCTCGAGCCCGTTTTGTGCATCCGGTTCACAATTTCTTCACATTTTGGTACATTACCTACTTTTGAGTAGGCTGATAATAGAAGCATGTGGGACTTCATTGTTGGTGCAATTCCTAGCCGCTTCATCTCGTCAAACACAGCTTGTGCATCTAAATTCAAACAAATCAACATACAGAATAGAAGATTAAATCTACGGACAGAAAGTGAAAGTAAATAAAAATTGAACACAATATCGGCACCCACTCGGCAACCTTCAAGCATGAACACAATATCGTGGTGGGTCGGCAACTTTCAAACATGAATACGTTGAATGAAGAAGAAGGGGGAAACTAATTAATACAGTTATTCTAAATGAGGAGAGAGAGAAGAACCTAAATTAAGGAATCCTAATTGCATACTAATTCCCTAAATTAAAGAATCCTAATTGTACTAATATTATAAATAAATATAAAATTGTATTAACTGTGTAAATATTTTATGAGTATACTATTTTTGTAATTTTTTTCAAAAATGTAATAGAATATGTAAATCATCCTCCTTCTTTATTGTGGTTTATTTTGTAAAAGAAGAGGCCCAATTTACGGAAGGTACACACTGTGTTTCCGAGTTTTAAAATGAATGGGAAAAAATGACAGCAAATTTATAAGAAGCGCATGCGCCCGCGCCCGCGCACACACATTTACAAGAATGCCACCCACGGCCCCACTTATATTTTAAACGAATCTCCAATATATATATATATATATATATATATATATACACACACACACAGTAGGGATCAAGTGCTTACTCTTATTATGCTTACCCTGCTTACCTATAAAAAACGCGTCTCTACTCATTTCTCTCTCCTCGCTCAGTAATTTCGCGTCTATTTTTTCTCCCCTCTTATTTCTCTCATCTGAAAGGACGCGAACTAGGATTCCATCTTCATCCAAAAATCGAGCAAGAATCGATTC